>JJRW01S0001253.1:142771-153592 GCA_001188405.1 Loxosceles reclusa
TAGATCATTCACATATGATGAATAATTTTGTTGTAACATGCAGCTGCTTGGTCAATATTTTGTCATTTTTTTCCTGAAAAAGTCATTTTTTTCATTAATTTTGAGCCTTACAGTCGCTCCTAGCCCTGCGTAATCTAATGAAGTGAACCACTCTCACATTCTGTCACCTGGGCGAATTGCTCTCGCTTGCGTTTTAAAGCCATATCGCAAAAAAAGTCCTTTTTTCTCAACGCCGGGTTTGTAACCACATATATTTACCTCCGGTGCGACTGATTTACAAATTAAGCTGCGCCGACTAGTATGTGAGAGCTTATGATCTAAGTCTTTTGTGGGGAGAGACATTACATTCTCCCCATGCTAAGAGATAGAGAGAGAGGGAAGGGTACAGGCCAAACCTGAAGAAGTGGACTTATCAGTTGGGTCATTGAGTTCGGGCGCCAATTGCAATGAATTCCCTTTTGTCGACACAAGGACTTGGAACACGGATGTATCAGCTCCAGAGCGACCTCTTTACCAACTAAGCCATGCCGGCTAATATATAGGAAGCTTAATTATCTAAGTGTTTTGTGTGGAGGGAGGCATCATAATATACAATGAGAAAAGAACCCCCACTCCAACTGGAGAAATACAGACACGTAACCTCCTAGAAGTTTTTATACGGTAACACAGAAAGTCCTGCTACGCTCGTTGGTGGATTGCGTGTACATCGAATCATTTTACAGCTCTCATCACTCTTCTTGATAGTGCGTATATTTTGCAAAAGTACATATTTTAAACTTATTCTCAATTTTTCTTTTACATTGCAAAATCCATGACTTATCATGTTCTTTCCCTTTCGTTGATTTAAACTTTTTGTGCTAAACACTGTCTTTTTAATAAAACAAACACATGCATTTTCTTTGTAAAATTTACACATTTTCCTCGTAAAAGCTTTCGCCGAATTTTCCCAGACACTGAAGAAATATGAAGATGAAGAAATCTGAAGATGTCCAAAACAATTTGTCAATAATGTTTAAGAAAATATACTAAAATTTGTGTATCTGCTATTAGAAAAGCAGATGCAAAGGACTAAATCATTATATTTATTATACAATGTCTTTTCCTTTTAGGCATACTGAATACTTTCAACTCTTTGAACGAAACACTACTCATTAATTCACGCATGAATTACACGTAGAGGGAAAGAGTAGGTGGAAAGGAATTTTCTCATACACATATAAATGTCTTTAACGAACATTCCTTTGTTCTGAATACTGGCGTAACCTTGGAAATAAATTGTAATATTGGAAAATTTCTAAAGAAAAGGAAAACAAACTTCTTTAAATCAGAAAGTTTTACAAACTTTCTGTTTTAACTTTCGGAAAAATAACAAACTAAGTTGTTATTGTATTCAGTGATTTCGTATGCTTGTGCCTATACACACACATATACATTTATGTATACATACCGGATGTTGGTAAACTGTTTCAGTGAGATAAGAGAAGTGATAGCACGCATGAATATGAACAATATTTGCAATGTATCCTATGGCTGTATTTCACTCAGAGTGTCAGAAAAGCGTATTTATTAAGTGACAGAAAATCGTATTTATTAAATGCCAGAAATGAGTATTTACTAAGTGTAAGAACAGCAATCTCCACGTCATGGTTGGTTGATTGAAATTTAATGGCACAAGGATTTGCGTAGGTCGTGCTGTGCCAAACTACATGGTTGATTCGGATCTGACGGTCATGATTAAATGTACCAATTAAAGGTTTAAGGAAGCAATCACACGAATCAAGGATTAAATGGTGATGATTGCTGATCAATTGATTGAGAAAACATGTACCCATTAAACCGCAGAAAATTTAGACGATAAAGGTATTTTCGAAAACTGATTAAAAAAATACTTGAAACATTAAATTTGAAGCATCCAACCAGTAAATTGTGAAAAAAATGGAGGTTAGAAACACAAACACACACAATTTTAAGTTTCATGATATTTATATTGATGGAACACGAAAATTTTTTCAGTAGGTCAAAATCACATGATGAAGCCAAAATCTTTGAAATAATGAAAATACGATTTTTAAAGCATTGCGAATCGAAGTCGATTATAAGCGGCGCATTTAATAAGTATGTGACTTATTGTGAGAATGAAACGGCAGTGTGGACAAGAAGATGCATTCACACCTCGCAGGGGACCTCTATGAGTGAAATGGGTGTGTCCAATACGGGGGAGAGTCAGTAAACTTTCTGTCTCAGGAACGGCGACAAGCTCACTCACAAAGAACGGACATCATTGCATGCAATTTGATGCTGTTCGAGCGTTCCCAAAATCCTTTCAATTAGTGCGAATACGGGATCGAACGACAGGCTTCCATTCATTGTACAGGACGGGAATCTGCAGACGGCTAACTGATCAAGCAGACTTCGCCGCTTGTTTCCAGAAATTTTCCAACATGTCTCGAAATCCAATAAAAAAGTGTGTCAAAATCTTGTGATAATAAATTACTTATGGTGATATGAATGTGGGCCAAAGCAGGATGATAAGTGGATTGCAGGAGTGAAGTGAAATGCAGAACATCGAGTGAATTGGATAGGTAAAGTACTTACTCACGGAAACGCGATGTATGTGCTCGAGTGCAAGGCAAATGGAATATAGCTCAGAAGTAAAATGGAGACTTGAGAAGAAAGGCTATCTCTGAGTGTAATGTCACAGCAGACTATCACTGAGACAACATTGTAGTGTCCACCCACAGATGACTTGAAAGTAAGCACATAATTACAAAGTTGGGGTAGCTTAATTGGTTAAAGTGTCCACTGGAGCTCTGGTAATGGCAGATCCGTAGATTTGAATTTCGGCGTCGACAAAAAGTATTTCTTTACAAATGGCGCCCGAACAGAGACACACAATAGTGGCCAAGGACCCAACCGTTAGGCCCATCACTCCAGATCAGTTCGATATCCTTACCTCTCTTGCAAGTGGGATCTAATGTCTGCACACAAAGACTTCGAATTAAGCTTTTACAGACAAGAGTCAGGGAAACTTAATTGGTTAAAGCGGCCACTCTGCAGCTCTGGGGATGGCAGATGCTCCGTTTCGAACCCCGGCATCGACAAAAAGTAAAGATTTTCTTTACGAATAACGCCCGAACTTGGCGACACACAACAGTGGCCAAGGACCCAACCGTTAGGTCCACCACTCGAGGTCAGCTCTATACCCCGACCTTTCTTTCAAGTAGAGGATGATGTATGTTCGCCCAACATATGACTTCAAAATAAGCACAGAATTACAGCGTCGGCGTAGCTTAATTGGTTAAAGCAGCCGCTTTGGAGTTCTGGGAATGGCAGGTCCGTAGGTTCGAATACTGGCGTCGACAAAACAAAAGGTTTTCTTTACAACATGCCCATCTGATTTCGACCCATCGGTAAATATATATTCTATATATGAATATGATGGGACTATGCGGGGTTCGCTGTTCTAAGAAACGTTGCACATACTAAGCGTTAAGTGTACTAAATTTGACATACGGGCAGAGATCGAGACATAATTACAGAAAGACTCTTTCCCAAGGTGGCACTGAGTCTAATGCAGAAATTGCTACGATCCACTTTCGTAAACCAGCTCATCGAAAATCAATTGCATCCGAATCACAAAGATTGGGATGCAAGAAAGGGATGAGTATAAATGGTTTCAAACACTCGATATCATATTGGTTGTCTATTGTGAGATCCTAATTTGAAAACATGTTGAAGGTGAAGTTGCTGACACCGCAGTAGAAGGGCTGGTTCGTTAGCCTCTATGTACAAGCTCTTAACAGGGGAGGTTCGGGAAACACCAGTGTGCAAACGAACAGCCTGGTGATGAACTGTATCAAGCACTTTTAAACGGAACGTGCGAACTTAACCCTAGAACATCCAACTTTTAATCAAGTTCCGATCGAATGAGAGACCGATAGAGGTGAAGGGCTTAGGTACCCTACGTGGTACGTGACAATAGATCAACGATATTTAGCGCGTTCACGCACCACATATTCAGTTGATCAACATGGGCTGCAAAAATAAGAGATTAGTCAAAGATGAGACCAAGAAAACTGGTTTCAGGCAAAACAGGAATAGGAGCAGATTATAAAGAGAAATTTGGATCATAATGTAAACCTCATCTGTGACATCTGCGACAAAAGTCGAAGGACGTTTTCATCCGCCCACCGGAGTATTCTGCTCAACAATAGTTGTATCCTTCGTTCCAAAAGTTGCATATCTACAGAACTGTACAAGATTTGCAAGTCATCAACCTACAAGGAGCACTGTATTTCTAAAGGTAGATTTCATAAAATATCATTCAACTCAATAAAGAATAGTGTCATACTTTGGATTGCACCCTGAGGAACGCCTCCTTTTTTGAAAACTTCTTCTTTGAGGAAAAACTGCGTGCAAGTGTGTCACCAATGCGGACTTGAAATGTTCGACAAGATAGAACATTTTGAACGAAAAGTAATACATTTCCCCAGAGTTCTATTGAATGAAAACCACGAAGAATACCATACCTCCATGTACTATCATTGGCGTTTTCCAGATCAGAAAATATAGATACATGATGCGCATGACGAACAAAGGCCCCCAGAAAGATGTCTCCAGAGAAATAACATTATCTATAGTTGATCTAAGCCGCCTGGATATCTCTTTCTCTCTCTCTCTCTCTCGCCATTTTGGAACGGAAATAAACGACCAGATAATTCCAACAAGGAGGACAAATAGGGAATTACCCATCCGTAAATGTCCCGCGTAAACACCAGCAGATATGCCATGAACATCTGGGCAGACATCCTGGTGGATTGTCTGGTGGGTCCGAGCCTGTTGCCGGAACGTTTGAACGGCGCAGCGTAATGTGTCTTTCTGGAGACAGTACTTCCTCATTTGTTGTAGGATGTTCCGTTCGCCACATAGAGTATAATGTTATTGCTGCATGATGCTGCCCGAGCACACTTTACCACCGCTTTCCCACACTCGCTAGATGTCGCATATCTCGGACGGTGGATCGGAAGTAGTGAATCTGTAGCTTTGCCTCCACACTGACCGGGCAGATGAAATCCTTCGTGAACGTAACACTTGTTTACTCCGTGGAGGATCTCGTTGCGAGTATCGTTGTTGCATACGACAGGTAAACACGACACCAGGAGTCTTCGACATGGGTGCGCCGGTGTGAACCGTGCAACAGCCCCCTTGGACGCCACTTTGAGCAACTACTTTCACTCTCTCTTTGATCTGGATGCAGCGTATGATTTCGTTCATTCATTTATTCTCGTGTTCTCACTGTTGAAAGTTCAGCGTGGACCGCTTTTCTGACTCTCTAAATGGAATGTGGCCCAAGGTTCCATTTTAAATAATGTTCATTTTCATCGGTATTATCACCCCTCTTATTTTGTTTAAACAATTTCAAACACACGGTTTGGTGTGTATGCGTATGTGTGTGTATATGTGTGTTTTCGAGATAAAGTGGGTGAATTCCAAAATTTTAAAATTTCAAATGTTTTTGTATTATTACGGAACTAAATGCAACGGAAAGTAAGATTTGAGAGTTTTTTTCCGCTTTACCGGTATTATCACATTTATGAGCTATAATATACTGGTAAAACATCATCATCATCATCAGGAGGGATCAGAGGGTTTTAACGATATCGTGCGAGGAATTAATGTTCCTGAATCTTGATACAAATTACAAAATACCATTTGACACGCGCAAAGTAGCTGTGAAAGAAGATTCAATGCGCAAATTAAGCGTATTGACGTCAAAATGCGGAAGTTGCAAATTTATGTTATTTATAGCAAACAATGCTTCTTCTACGGTACAGAGATGAAAGTCTGTAACCTATCGTTATCCTCTATGCGGCAGCTGTAGATGATTTGTGTCTTCATATGGACTATAGCTCCCGTCATCACAAAGCTATTCTCGTTAACAACAACAAGATGCTTCAGGACAAGAGAATCGTGGGAATGAGTAGCTCGCAAGGTCACCTGACTTAAATCAGATCAAGCATGGCTCTGCGTTTTGAGTGAAGCAGTGCAGCTAGGCCAGTATCACCACAAACCCAGCGGGAGCTGCGGCTGCTCTCATCGAAGAGTGGCAACGATGCTCATCCTCAACTTGATCCACTCGATGCCAAACTATTGTACGGCTGTTTTGGAGTTCCTGGTGATCATACACCTTGCTGAAATCAGGAAATTTCTTTGTTTTGTTCATGTAACCATGTTTCAATTTTTGTGTAAAAATTCATACACTTCATTCCTTCCTTATTGAAGTCTATTACAATGCCTTTTTCATGAATCTTTGCATATATTATATTCTATTTCACACCAAGTCTCAATTGTTTTAGAATTATTGGAGATCGTTTAGTTTTTTGAGCAGTGTATTGCTGTACTCTAAAATACACTTTCCTGTTGTGACCTAAAGATTTTTGTTGCAACTTAGTTATTGTAGTCGGTATGTCTTGAGAAGGGTTATATGGCTTCCGTCATCAAACTGAAAAATATTCCCGATTTTCAGGGAAAATAACACAGCGTCTTAGAATCAGGATACATTGTGAAATATTTGGCTTCTAGAGCTTTGTAAAGATGTATGACACTTCTGGTAACGTGTACGTCGATTGTACCAAGAAGGTTATATGATAATAATAAGGTTTTTACTCACTGGTCAGAAGGTTAGAAACGCTATATTGCGACCGTCCATTGCGGTCTTCTTCAGGCGAGTGGCTGAGGTGATGACGGTGGAAGGAAGCGGTTGTACGCTTTTCGTGGGGAGGGGAGCGGAGTTTTCCCTTGGTGAGGGGGGAAGTGCTGTGTTCGTTGAATTCCAGACGAGGGGGTGGTACACGTTGGGAAGGTGGTTTGAGCGATTTATGGCACTGCCCTTGGATGAGTTTCCCACGACTCCAGGAACAGTCGACTGAACAGTGACCACACAGAGTGTGGCACTTTGTGATACTCGATGATGTCATGTAGGCATGATGCCATGGAAAATGAAAATGTTAGCTAATGTGAAGTTACGTGTGCCGGTTGGTGAAGGATAATAACTATCTGTCCAACTGTATCTGAAACATGCATGATTGTTTCACTATCGTTTATGAGTTCGGGTAGGAAACATTTCTTCCGTTTCACACGATAGTGTGTGTCAGTACTCTTCAAGAACATTACAAGGACATTTCTTCTAGAAATCTCATCATACCTTTTTAATTACTCCCAGAACTCCCAGAAGGAACTCCGCTGTCGTAAAGCTGGATTAAATCTCCCGCTGATACATCATCGTGCAATTGACTAATCGTTCTTTAACTGTATTCCACGCAAACTCGTGTTTCCATGCAAAACGTGTATTCCAGGTAAACTACTACTTGTTTTTCTATCTCAAACCTTGTGAGGTCTCCTTCGCTCTCCCCCCACAAAAAGAATTAGATAATAATTTATCTCTATACTCGTCGGCGTCGCTTAATTGAGAAAGCGCCTGAGCTGAATGATCTAAGTTCGAGTCCTGACTCGGGAAAAGGTCGTCGCGGGGGCAAATTGGCATCCGAGCAGGTACCCACATTTGTCGTCCTGGACCCTTGGCCTTTGGGGTTCACACTCTGAGTCAAGCTGCTTCTGTCTCTATCCGAACATAGGCGAGAATGTGAGGTTCCCCTTACAAATGACAGAAAATAATCTGCCCAGATACACGTCGGCATAGCCTAATTGGGAAAACAGTCACTCCGGAACTGAACGATCCAAGTTCGATTCCTAGCGCCGGCAAAAGTTCGTTTGTTACGAACTTTGCATTCTTTACGAAGTCATAAAAAGGCAATAGAATTTCAATTTAAGGTTTTGAAAAGAGAAATTTTTATTCATTAAAATTTTCTAATGAGCTACAAGTAGAAATTTATTTTTACCATCTTTTGTGACTCTTTTTCGAAGCTATCCCCACTCCACTGTGTATTTCAAAGAAAGAACTGTAACTCCCCTCCTGTTTTGATACCCGTTATCCATTTATGTACGAATTTACTTATTGAAAAGAAGGACGCAACAGGACAAAAGTCGCAATTACAGCATTCGATGACGTTTGGAGTAACAAATGCACATTGTTAACATAAGATAAGAATAGCACTGGAAACAATAAATGAGAAATAGCGATTGCAGGAATCATATGTCACTCGAATGGTCCTAAATTAAAAAAAATAAAAATAAGTAAGACATATAAACTGAATAATTTGTTGACATATAAAACAATGCTTTTTTCGTGCTCAGGACAATCAAGAAATATTTTCAGTGACATTCATATACGGTGGCACGAAAGAGTAACAAGTGTAAGTAATGAAGAGGAAGTGTTACGGGGAAAAAAGAGCTGTTGAATGAAATAGAATGCGGCTTTGTGCGGAATCCAGAGAAAAGTCAAGAAAACACAGTTGCGACATGTCATTGTACTGCTCACTAATGCATAACAGGAGAGTTGGCAGTGCGTTTTGTGTGCACACTGCTCGGTTATAAAAAAAAAAACTTTTTTCTCTCTAGTATTTATTTGAAAAGCGTGAAAATTTAGCGCACTAAGACGGTCAGAGTTATCAATACGATTACTGAGTAACTTGTAAAGCCAAAGAATATCGGAATAGGCACGCCTAAATTTGAGACTCTTAAAGTTAAAACTTTCTAGTAGAACTGAATATGAAAATATGAAATACTTTTTACTGGTAAACGTGGGGTTGCTTATATTAAAGGTATTTTGAATTTTTTCTGCACTTTTCAATATCTTGGGAGTTACCAGACTGACAAGGGTTCCATAAAATAGATGCAAAATTAGGTTGGATATAATTAGTGAGAAGCAACGAATTTTTAGTATTTTGATTCGAGTAAATGATTTTGTACTTCCAACAAGCAAACCTAAGAGGCGTTGAGACTGATTTACGACGTTGTGAATATGAGGAGTGAATTTTAGCGATGAGTCAAAAATGAGTCCAGGATCCTTAAATGTTTGACAATTTTTCAGTTTCATGCCATTCATTTCATAGGAAGCATTTACAGTGCCTCTTCTAGTGTGGTAAATCATCTGGAAACACTTCGACTCATTTAAATATATCCGATTGGTTATACTCCCTTTGTATACCGAGTCTAGGTATTGTTGCAGTTCAAGACTGTGAGAAATTGATTTAGTACTTCTATATACTTTTACGTCATCAGCGAACAGAAAGAATTTGGAGAGTTTAATGTGAGCAGGCAGATCGTTAATGAGAGGAAGAAGAGTGGACCGTGGTCAGAACCTTGCAGGAAACCCTGAGTACGCAACGAAATTATCAGAAAAAGCATTTCTACATACTGCATTCTGTTAGAGAGGTAGGAAAAAAATAAACGAAAAAAAGGTTGAGAGAAACCAAACTACACAGTAGAGTTTTTCTAACAAGATGTCATGATCCGCTTTGTCAAATGCCTTGCTAAAATCTGTGTAGATGACATCCACCTGCTCACGTCGTTCAGGGGTCACAGGTAAAACTGTGTGAAGTTCATTACGTTTGTTGCAAATGATCTTTTTGGCATGAATCCATGTTGACATTCAGAAGCATTTGTGGGCATGTGGGAAAATTTTCATATAGAGTAAGTGTTCAAATACTTTGTCAAACCCAGATAGAAAAGCGATAGGACAGTAATTATTGAAACATCATTTATCGCCAGACCTAAAGATTGGGCAAATTTTAGAAGTTTCCCAAACGTTTGAGAACGCAAATGTTTTAAGTGAGAGATTAAATTGAATAATGATTGGGTGTTTTAGGACATTAGCGCAGCCTTTAATGATATATGACGGCACCGAATCAGGCGGCCACTGTTATTTTTAGGGCGTAGTTTTTTAAAGGATTCCTCAACGTCACTAATCGATATAGCAGTGAGGGAAAAATAGTCAGTATATATATTGTAAAGAAAAACTTTACTTATGTCGACTACGGGATTAGAACCAACGGATTTGTTATCTTCAGAGTGACCGCATTACCGCTTAAGCTACGCCGACGGGTTAACTCTATAGCTTAAATTAAAGTCATTTACGGGTGGACATTACAGTATAGGTACATGTGTAGGGGGATGGAAATTGCAGGATGTGTTGTAAAATGCAGATATGTCAGAATAAACTGATGCAAAGTAAGCAACGAAATCATTTGCAATGTCAGCTGGGTTATAAAGTTAACGTTACGAGTTAACGTTACGTTATAAAGTCAACACGAAAACGTTAGCATTTCGACGGTTTCTTTACAAAGCTTAATAAAGCTAAAAATGAGACTGAAACTTTTCAGTACAGCGTCTTCAGTACTATTAATGTAAGCATAATATGCTATTTTAATATCGTCGTAGTACAATAAATATTAGTCTAATTTACTTAAATTTACACTCTACAACAATTTTGTCTTTGATAGACGCAATTTATTCTTACAAAAGGTAGGAATCCGTCTTTCCTCTTTCTCGTCCGCTCAGTCTTTTCTTCACTCGCAACAAATCTTACCTCTATTATTTTGAAGAAATCTATTTTGCTACAAATAATCTTCATCATAAGAAATATTTTTGGTATATTGACGATCTTCTTGTTATTAATGATCATAACTTAGTAAACACTTAGACTGATATTAATCCTTCTGAACTCAAATCAACACAGACCAACAATAATTTTTCTACAGTGGTTTTTTAGATATCACTATATCTCTCCAAAATGACTTTATTATATGCAAAATTTTTGATAAAGGGAATAATTTTAGTTTCCCAGTCAATTGCTACACCAATTGGAACACTACGAGTTGTAAAAAAATTAAACGCAATCTTATCATATCAGAGCTTAACCGT
>JJRW01S0001258.1:86815-96918 GCA_001188405.1 Loxosceles reclusa
ATTCTCCACCCCTTCCAACAGATCATTCCAATAATTCACAAGTCGATGAAAAAAGGATTCACCTCGTAATTTCAAGCGGTCACGCGGTTTGTTGAGCTTCAGACCACGACCACATGTAACAGAACTCTCCTTAATTTTAAGCAGTTCACAGCTCATGATAATAATAAGTTTTGCTCACTGCGAATTTTCGACCGTCCACTATGGCCTTCGTCAGGCGAGTGGCTGAGGTGATGACGGTGTGAGAAGCGGTTGTGCACTTTTCGTGGGGGGAGAGCGGAGTTTTCCCTTGGCGAGGGGAAAGTGACGTGTGCAATGAATTCCGGACGAGGGGGTGTTACACGTTGGGGAGGTGGTTTAAGCGATTTATGGCACCGCGTTTGGCTTTGTGAGATTCCCACGACTCCAGGAACTGTCGACTGCAACGGTTGGCGATGTTTCTATGGATCACGCGGCGTCGAAATCCGGCTCGTGGTGTAATGTTACACAGTTCGGCGAGCTGGGACTTGAAGGCTTGGTACGTGATTGCTCGGGCGTGTTCTTTCAGGCGTGTGGAAACAGATCTTTTTGTCTCGCCAATGTACACTTTTTCACAATCTTTGCATGGGACGCTGTATATAACACCTGATAAATCATGTGTTGGAAGGGATTGAGAGCCTTTCTGCCAGCGCTAGTGTAAAGTCCACCCACAAAAGACTTCAAAGTAAGCATAGATTTTCACCGTCGGCGTAGCTTAACCGTAAAGCGGTTTCTCCGGAGTTGAACGTTCCGGGTAAAAACGGCAAGTTTTTCTTTACAAATGGCGCCCGAACTTAGCGACTCACATTAGTGGCCAAGGACCCAACCGTTAGGTCCACCACTCGAGGTCAGGTCGATAACCTGACCTCTCTTTCAAGTGGGGGAGGGTGTAATGCCCACCCACAAAAGACATCAAATGTAAGCTTCTTAGACAGCGTCGGCGTAGCTTAACCGCTAAAGCAATTCCTCTGGAGTTGAACGTTCCGGGTTCGATTCCCGGCGTCGACTTGAAGGGCAAGATTTTCTTTACACTAGGGCAGATACAATGGCGTCTTTCTCTGTTGGGGAGAGCGGGGGTAAGCGGATTCAACTTGAAGAGTGAAGTTGGATTTTTTTTCTTTCCCTTTCCAATAATATGGCAACATTTTCATGAAGTATACTATTTTTAGGACGGCTCTTGCGATATAATTTTTTATCAGAAGGTACAGTATAACAACTGCTTGTTAAGACAGAATGATGTGCATCTGGGGCAGCATTTATTAATCTTCTGGATTACATACGAAAATTGCCGTGAACTGAAATCGGCATTATGTTACTGGAATCGGTACCCAACGAGCACTAGAACCGAACTGCCTCTTCTGCCGCGGATGTGTTTCTGCTCCTCTGTTACTCAAAGTAGTGCGGCGGTCGCTACAGCCATCCTCCACCCCTCCAGTGATAGAGATTTTCACAAAAATACCTTGGATTGATACCTACACACCATTCATATTGTGTAATAGTTAACACTGGCTCCGTAACCGGTGTAGAGTTCTCAGGTTCTAATGACAGAGGTTCACAGTCCTTGTCCGTGTTTCCTGCGGGAGGTTTCATAGGCACCTTGAAGTTTCCCTCCAAACAGCAGTCGTTTTGCAACAAGAAAGGCTTCAGCTGATCAATGTTCACTGTTGAAGTTCTATCTCGTATCAGAAGTTTTAACACCATTTTGTTTCGGTCAAGGACTTTATATGAGGCTCTCATATGACGGTTGCAGACCCCTCCGCAGTACATCAGTTCTTAAGAACACATGACTGCATGACTCTAAGTCTTTGCTGGCAAACACTGATTGTATTCCAAGCTACTGTGTTGCTGGGCGCGAGAGTTACTGCATGCCTTCTTTTAGTCTCCCCACAAACTTTGATGGGTCTGCTGGGCTGGGGTTTGGACACAGTAATTCTCCTGGCACTCGGATTTGAGTACCATATACCATTTCAGTTACTGTAGACCGCATATCCTCCTTCCAGGTTGCTCGAAATCCCAGTAATATTGTTGGTAGTGTAAAAGTCAATGAAATTTCTCGATCTGGCCATTAGCCGCTGGGTGATATGGAGATAATCTTATCCTTTCTGACTCCAGACATTTGGTTAATGCATGAAACAGAGATGATTTCAATTGGGTTCCTTGGTCAGTAGTGATGCGGAGTGGTGGACCAAAGCGTGAGATCCAAGCTGTACAGAACACTTTGGCAACAGAGTTGGCAGATATGTCTGTTAATGGAAAAACTTCTGGTTACTTGGAAAAACGGTCAATGCAAGTGAGGCAGTAACGAAATATTTCTGATTGCCTGAGGGGACCCACCAAGTCGATATGCACATGCTCAAATCTAGCATTGACCGGCACAAAATCTTCAATAGAACTATTTGTATAACGAGCTACTTTGGCTGTTTGATACTGTATGCACGCCCGTGACCAGGCTGCGAAATCTGCCTTCATGGATGGACACACATATCGTCACTCGATCAACTTTGTCGAAGGTCTGATGTCGGGATGTGATAACGAGTGGAGGCTGTCAAACACAATTCGTCGAAATATTCGGGGACGAACACGGCCTTTTAATGTGTTACAGTACAGCTTGCAAGGGAGGTCATCCGTATGCCGAGGTTGTAACACTAACGCTGAAGTGGAAGGGGGAAGATAGAATTTTCTGAAGCTCCTGGTAAGCTTGATATTCTTCTGCCAGTCGGTGGTAGTCAACATTGGTCGGTGTACTAGTTGCAGAGATATGTATTCGAGACAGAGCATCCGCAACTACATTATCAAGCTCTTTAAGATATTTGATGTCGGTTGCAAACTGGCTGATAAAGTTCAAGTGGCACAATTGTCTTTGTAAACACTTATCTTCTTTCTGATGAAAGGCATATATTAATGGCTTATGGTCAGTAAATAAGCCACCTTCCACGTGGTGCCGAAAATGCTTGATAGCCATGTATACTACCAGTAGCTCTATCATATGCGATATACATTTGCTGTGCTGGGGAGAATTTTTTGAGTCAAAAGACAGTGGTTGTCATGTCTCGTCTGTCTTCTGGTGCAAAGTCTCACCCATTGCACTATCGGAAGCGTCGACCATTATGGCCAATGAAGCATTTATTGACGGGTGGTGCAGCATAGTGGTTTGAGATAGCTCCTGCTTGCACTTTTTGAACACCGCTGTAGCCTTATCCATCCATGTAATGAGCTTATTATCATCTTTTCTGGGCCCCTTTAATTATGAGTTCACACAAGGAAATCTGAGTGTGTGCTGCTTGTGGAATGAGACGTCTGTAAAAGTTTAACATTGCGTAGAAACATCTGAGAAGAAGAGTGATAGGCTTAGGGTAGTTAGTTATGGTTGAAACTGTCAGGTAGAGGCGTTATTCCTTCCGGACCCATCATGTGACCCGAAAACTTCCCTGACCTCTGAACTAACGTACACTTGGATGCGTTGAGAACCACACCGAATTCGTCAAACTGCTGGAATACTTTCTTTATGTCATCCATATGTTCTGATGCATTCCTCGATGCTATTAGTACGTCTTCAAAGTATGGAATGCAAAAATCAAAGTCCTGAGCACTTGGTGCATAAACCTTTGAAATGTGGCAGCTGCATTGGACAAACCAAACGGCATATATAAGAATTCGGGAAGCCCAAAAGGGTTGCCACTACTGCCTTAGGCGCATCTTCTTCAGGGACTGGAATCTGATAATATCCTCTTGCCAAATCAAGTGTAGAAAATATCTTCGTACCTTCGACCACTTGTATGCAGTCTTGAATATGAGGCACAGGATAACGATCTGGGACTGTTGTCCCACTGTTGAGCTTCCTATATTCTCCACAGGGTCGCCAATCACCATTACTTTTGCTCACCCATAGTAGCAGAGATGTCCAATAACTCTTGGATGGCCTTCAAATCCCGAATGAAATTAGGTAGGCAAACTGTTATTTAGCAGCTTTTAATTTATCTGGTTGGAGTCTGTGTTGCCAAGAAAATACAGGTGGACCTTCGGTTTCGATGCAGTGCTTCACTTTATGCATAACTTGTGTGCGGCCTTCAATAAGGCAGAGAAATATAGCAAGCAACCGATGAAATTCAGCGTCGCCACTGATGGATTTTACACGAATCCCTTCTTTACTATGCACATTTCCTATTGATCGCATGCTGGTGAGGGGGCTCAACCAAACATTCTCGTCAAATGTTGACAAGCAGGTTAAAATGACGGAAGAAAAATAAAATCGTTCTGGACACTGAAGCTATGATGAATGGCCAGTGGAATTCTTCGCAAAGGGCTTGGTTGAACCTGAGGAGTCGTTGCCCGAATGTGGGAATGTTTGTCCAGTTTGCAGCAAATAACGGGATCTTTGCTGGTTTGCGGCCACGATCCGAAGCTGCTGGTGGCACTACCGAAACGTCGGCTCCCGTGTCGATGAGGTATGTTTCAGCCGCCGACAGGTCCGAGAGATAGAGGCGAAGAATTTCACGTTGCCGTCACCCACCGCACCGGGTGACGACGTTAATCGTTTCCCGATAACGTATGCGGTTTGGTGAATTTCGTGGCTCGCTCGTTGAACCGACGGTGATACCAACAGTGGCTTGCATTTTCGTCGCGCGAACGGCTCGCTGAACGTCGCCGATCGTGATGTTCTTTACTTTCCGTACACTGTCTGGGTATACTTTCCAGTCGGGAGGAAAATGTCTATCAGCATGCTGTGCAAAGACTGACCTTCCGTTTTCACCTTGCGTACAGGAACTGTGTAGTCCCGGTGGTGGATATTATACCGTCGGCCACTTCCTAAATTCTGTCAAGCGGATCGCTCAAAATGGCTAAAATCTGTTGCACATGCGTCGCAATCACTGCAAAAACAGACTTGAGTAAGTCCTCACTTAGTCGTGTGTCGGCTTTATTCCTCATTTCTAAAAGTAAGCGCGAAGGCTTTCGATCTGAGTTGCATTCCCGAGATCAAATCACGGAGTTTCTTCTGTCCAGGTATCGGCGTATTGCGAGCATAGACGGCTCCAGATCGCCGAATACGGATTTTCCGCTAGAGGATTACTCATAATATCGCCGACGATCACTAACCCTCTTCTTGCAAGGCGCTATTACATGATGAAATTTCGTTATTTCTTGTGTAATTACAGCCAAAGCCAACTGATTTTCCAACTGGCGAAACCTAAATTATGAGTTGATGCCGGCACAACACGGTGTTTTACGAATACACATGCAGTCCTATTATCCCGAAATTGTCGTCCGCCATGCTTGAACTAATTACAAATATTGCTGCACGTATTAAATATCTGCGGTAAAAGCGATTGAGGCAGATGATAATGTCAGCCACGTGCGTTAAGTCCTATATCATCAATTTAGGATATGGCTCTTCTGACAATTCTTATCAGAAAGTACAATATAACAGCTGTTTGTTAAAACAGAATGATGTGCAACTGGGGCAGCATTTGTTAATCTCATCTGGATTAAATACAAGAATTGCCGTGAACTGAAATCGGCATTATGTTACTGGAATCTACCGAAATATCGCTAGAACCGATTCTGCCGCGGATGTGTTTCTGCTCGTGCGATTTCACTGAAAGAACATGCATACTATTCATATTCTTTGGTTTTACTTGTCCTCTGCTACGCAAAGTAGTGCGGTGATCGTTACGCTACTCAACCTCATGTTACCTTTGTTTGTAAACGGAAATTCACACAGGAAACTGCACCATAGAAACAACAAAAACATAATTTGTTAATAAAAATGTGTATTACTGTGCCAATATATTTCAATTTACTTATTTAATAAGATCTACCAGCACAATGACTGATCCTAAGGACTTCCTGCCAAGCATTGTTGGAATAAGTTTAAAGTTTCGGATGTCGAAATTATAAAAAAAAGCCACATGAACTCACTTTTTTAGAAGCGTTTTACGTAGTATGGAAAATCTGGTCAATTCTGACTGCTTTCTCACCTTTTTTTGCAGTTGGAAACTGTTTGTCAACCTTTCACCACGAGAGGGTGCACCCGGCTAAGTAAATTTCCCTCTGCAGTATGTGAAAAGCTTTCAGTCTTCGGTTTTGAAAAAAATAGATCCTGAGTAATCCACCGTGGCTATGGCCAACTGTTGTTAATGTTACATCTACTTGTGTACAATGTTCTTATGTAACTAATACAAAATTTAAAGTTGGCAACAGGCAAAAGCCCACCATGGCCAACAGAGTCAAAAATCCAGAAAACTGCAAAGACCCTCCCTGCCGTCAGATGCATATATCTAGCACAAATTAGAGAACAGAGAGTCCTGTCGTCATTACAAACAAATATATGTAAGAAATGAAGGAATCAATATCACATGGAACAATTATATACAAAGAAAAACATACAATTCTACCCATAAAATTGCAGAGACCTCTGTCATCACATGCACAACATTAACACAAATGAGGGAGCAGAGCTTCCTCATCATAACAACAAATAATACACAAAAAATAAATGAATTAAAATCTTATAAACTGTGTTTAACTTCTACTATTGCTGTATAAAAAGGATCTCAGGAGCTACTTCACTAGTTCTGTTCTGGAGGGTTCTTTGATTACCGCATATGCCTTTAGTGCAAAGTCAATCTGCCCAGGTAACAGTTTGAGAGGGCCCATATTATTGGATTGTGAGAAGCTGGATAATCCCATCAAGGTATTGGCCAGCACCTAGGCCTTTCAGACTGAGAAGGTATCGTGTGAGAGGGTACTCAAACAAGGCAATCGGGTAGAGGATTCTTGCAACAGACAAGTAGAAAGGACGGTTCAGGTTCCACTACGTTACTGTTGGTGCCATACGAATAATGTGCCAAAAATAGTTGCTTAATGATATTTTAAAAAAGTATAATCAGTTACAAGTCACTTGTTCACACACATGTGCAATTACATTTTTGGCTGCTTTCTGTTATTTTTTCTTCCATTAATGTTCAGGTGGGGTAGTTAAAAGATCTTTAATGTGCTAGAGAAAGGACGTTGAGCTAGGTGCAGGAAGAATGTTAAGGTGAGATAGAAAGGATGTTTTTTAACACTAGTAGCACCCATATAACAAGTAAACTGAACTTTAAAACAGATTTTGGCAACACGTTCTTTGTTTACTTCAAACGAAACCAATGTATTGTGCCAACTGTTATGTAGTGTAGTGGAGCATAAGCCGAGAGGACTATGTGATTATGCAGCAAGCATGACATTCCAAATTGCTTTGTTGTCTTCCATCCAGAGAGAAGTTGCACCATTGTTTGAGTCCCATGTCTGCCAGCACCATTTGCAGTCACCTTGCAAGAAGACATTTGGTCTTGCCATGCCTTGTATGTGTACTACCATTGACAACAGCCTACTGTCGTGCCTGCAGTGGTGTTGTGCATGATGACACTAGTCTACTATGGAATGGAACCAGGAGGCCTTCAGCAAAGAATCCTGGTGCAATGAAGGCAGCTATGTTAGTGTCTCAATCCTGCCTTTTCTGTTCCCTCATTGGCTCATGTTTTTCGTGAGTATAGGCAGTGATGTGGCATCCATGTGGTGCCTGAGCAATACAGTATTCTGTCATCACTTTGTGTTTGGCACAGCATGGCCTTCGCAGGCCCTTGTACCATTAAATATCACATAACCAACCTTCTGCTTTTTCTGTCGAGCATCGCATATCCTTCACAGCTGGTGTTACTGTCTAAGGAGCTAACAGCCAGTTTCCCTAGTCATGATCCTGGGGACAATAACATTGCAACGATATGTTTGGAACATTCTGTAACCACATGAATTACAACACATATTAACTTCATGGCGGGACACCCTGGAGCCATTTTCCAGCAGGATAATGTTCGGCTGCACATGACAAGGCAATGAAGATGTGTGATAGAAAAGGAAAACAAAATTTATTCGCCTTCAGTAGTTAGTGGAGCCTCCATGAGCTGCGACCCTCTGGGCATACTCTCCACTAGTCCTTGTATGACGGCTTGCAGTACTATCTTCCACTAGGCTTAAAGAAGAGAGGCGAGTTCTTTCACAGATTCTTGATAGCGGGGGCACCCCTTCAGTTGACATTCCAACTCGTCCCACAGATTCTTGATAAGGTTAAAGTCCGGGCTCTGGGCAGGCAAGACCATTCGATTAACCCCATTGTCACCATACTAAGTCATGGTGGACGTAGGAACATGGCTGGCGTTGTTGTCCTGGAAGTAGCATGGGTCCACCCCATAAAACTTCCCCAACGTAGAAAGCACATGGTCATCCAAAATGGTGCGGTAGACCTCTGTGTTGAGCGTACTAGGAATTGCAACCAAGGGTCCCAGGCCATACCAGGAAAAACACCCCCCACAGCATAACTCCGCTGAGCTTCACTGTGGGCACAATGCATTCCAGCAGGAGGCGTTCTCTAGGCTGATGCTAAACTTTGACCCTGCCATTCGGACGGTAGAGGGTGAACCTTGATTCGTCACTCCAAAGAACCTGTTTCCACTGTCGACATTTTTTGCACCACATTGGCCATGCAGTGCTGTTGGACTTGGTGATGAAAGGCTTGTGGGCGGCAACACATCCAGGAAAACCCAGAAAATAGGCCTCCTTACAAAGGATATTCATCAAAACAACACTTCTGGATGCTTGTTGAAATTCCTTGCGGATGTAGGCAATCGATTGGGTGTGGTTCTTCTGAATTTCTCTGGACAGCACCCATCGGTCTCTAACTCTCAGTTTTGTGGGTCTGCCAGGTCTTTGTACATTCTGACAATCACTGCTCACCTTCCACTTGGGAATCATGTAGGCCATTGCCGACTTTGGATACTTCAGCTCACTGGATATGTCACATGTGGATCTGCCATTTCTTTGACACCTGACAATCACACCTTTCCCAAAATCAGTGAGCTCTGAACTGCATAGCATCTTGCATGCAGCTGATGATGCTGTTGTTTTCCGCAGGCTGTTTAATAGCAATAAGTGTGACGTGCATTCAGATCACACCTATCATCATTTGCAGAAGTATCCAGTTACTTGTTGGTAGATAGTGTATATGAGCATCATTTTGTTTGTACAGAATCTTTGTGTTCTGTTGGAAAATTGATTTTTCTTGTTGGTGTTTGGAAATTTACCATTGTCATTGCTCTAAGAACAATTCATCCATGAGAAAATAGCCTATGCCATATTCATAGACATTTTCTTCGTAGTTATAAGTATCTAAGGTGGTGCATGAAAATCTCCAGTTCTTAAACAAGTAGAGACATTCTTGATCAAAATCCCTGGTCATGAAGGTAAAGGACAGAATATACTGCATAGAATGAGAACGTTCTTAAATCTACCACTCAATCAGGGAACAGATTGTATTCATTGGAACCAGTGGCATAGCTATGCCCTTTCAATTGTCTTGAGGGGATCTTTTCCACACACGGCCCTATAAGAGCAACATTCTGTAATTTTGTCCAGTGAGTAACAATTGTTTTTGTGTTGGGAGCCCATCATGCATAGTTAGTCACTGATTTGAACAGTGAGGCTCCAAGTCAGGGTTTGCCATATGTGATGATTTATTGTTCTGTACAATAATTCCGAGTTTCGTTGATATACGATAGTGCTATCCCAATTAGATGATAATTCCCTTAAATTTCTATATTTATGAGATAAATTCTGATGATTGAATATTGATTCATGGTTTCTTTTGAAACGTGAACTGTAATTCTGTTTTCAAACATTTTATGTATACTATCTTGAGTACACTTATTTGGAAGCACTCCAGCTTCAGGGCCAAGCACCTCTGTCCAGAACCTTCCGTAATGCACACTTAATTGTCCAGTCCTAATGCATGCATTTTTGTTTCTCCATGTGAAAGAAATTTACATATGTGAACTTGATAAAAATAAATACTGTTATAGTAATTACAGAAACTATTAATGGCTAACTGTTAATGGAATAAGTTTCTTTTAGGGAATATGGAATGTTTATTCTGTATTGTCTGTATTTTTGTAGGAGGTGCAAATTAGGGCATATGGACGGGAATATGTAAAGCTAAAGTTAGTATATATGAAATGTTTGACAATGGGATTTCTATTCAAATTAATTTCAGTGTAAAC
>JJRW01S0001258.1:119164-129623 GCA_001188405.1 Loxosceles reclusa
ATAAGGCTGGTTCTTTAACAATGGGATCAAATTTTCATTTTTTGTGACCTTAGTGCCTTTCAAGGAAAATGCTCAGAATTGTTCATATGAATCACAACTTTCCCAATTTGGTCTGTTAAATGGAAAAGTTACTGTTCTCCCAAGTGCTCTTACATTAATGCTTACTAACCCTATGAACCACTTCTTGTTTTTCTGTGGCACACAGTGGCAAATTACAGCTGACATTTTGTCAGTAAAATATAGTTATAATAATGTCACTTTTCTTCTGCTTGGAATATGTGAATCATCTTTCTGATGACATGCTATTCTTTTTTTTTTTGCACAGATAATCGTTAATGAACACCAAAAATGTTTTAATAACCTTTGTAATTGTTTATAGCAATTTATTTTGTCATATATTCTGCTGTGGTTACTGCTTGTAGAAATCATGGTGTGGTACATGATGCTGTTTAAATAGTTGTTTAGAGAATAAAGTGTGTCTTACTCATCTCTCATACTGTGTGCTGTATTTCAGCCTTGGTATACATGCATATGGTTGTCATGCAACTCCAGTACACATAATTTTTGTGGAAATAGATTGCTGAATCTGTCTCACTTCCCATGCATGGTCACTCTTGCACATTATCAGTATTTTCTTTTTAATTAATGCATGTGTATTATGATATATCGTATAAGACAATGAACCATAATCATATAATGAAAATGTGTTGAGCAAAAAATGTTTGATTTTACACATTGTTTGCAGGGTTTATTGCGAGACCCGAAGAAAAGAGGGTGATCCATATGTAAGCCCTGAAGATACAATTAGGCGGTTTCTAGATGAAAACAAAACCAGCCAAAATTTTAGGTGGCGTGGAGCATCAGTACGTCCTTTAAAACTACATACACCATTATGTAAGTATTTTGTGTTCATTTTGCGGTTGAACATTTAAACAGGCACATATGTACAGAACTTCCCTTTCTGAACATTCATTTTTTAAATTCGTTGTTTTGAAATAGCTTGTATCAGTGCTATTTATATTAATCTGCCACTTTTCTAATATCTGTTGTACAGCATAAATTTTTCAGCTCTTTTTATGATAAAACCCAAATAACCAAACAACGTATTCTGTTTAATAATGTGTTGTATGAGTCACCAGTAGTTATTGGATATTTCCAAAACATTCTGCCATCATGTTATACGGCTAAAAAATGTAAAGAATTTTATTTTCACTTGTGAGATGCTTGTGTCTAATTGACTTTCCCCGTTCACAAAAATTTTGCATATTCTTCAGTGTGCATTAAAATCTATTTGAGAAAATATGTGGATATCTGGAAGAATCACTTCTTCATTTGATGAGGACTTACAGCCTTCATTAATGTTTTCCATGCACCTGTTTTTTAGTCAGTGTTTGTGTGTGCTTGTTGTTGCATGCTCTTCTGAGGTCCTTGCCTCATGAAGTTCAACTGAACAATCATCGTTGTTTTAGGCACTGATGCTGCTGAACAGAAAAAATTACATTACAGTTGCACAAAGAGTGCAAAAATGAAGTTAAATGAATGTGAATATCAAATAAAACAAAGTCATGTATACAGTTTCATGAAAAAGTTTTTCAGAGTAGTTAAAGGTTCTTGAAATAATTTTGCATCATATCACCGATAATAGAAATATTTTGTTGGAAATTAATCATAGAATAGAGTTTGTGATTGAAGAGCATTTTAGGTAGTTTAGTCTTAAAAGGAAGTGTACCTTGTTACAAGTATTCCTTGTTTGAAAAGGAAGTCAAGTATAGTATTTCTTTTCTGGTGTATGGCTGTTCCTGGTGTATGTCAGGACACTGACAGCAGAAGTAGTTTAGAGATTACAATCTACACTGTGGAGTGTTGAAAGATTCATTTTAGGAATTGCATGAAGCAGAAGCAATTAGAGAAAAATAATTCAATGTTAGAATGCATTAAGGTGACAAAATGTCCAAGGTGCAGAAGCAGGGGGGAGGGGGAGAGCAGCAAGGAGTGTTAGAGTGAGCAAAACAAACAGAGTTTAGAAGTTAGATAAATAGTTAAAACTAGTAACATGTTGGATAAGGGTAGTCAGAACTGTATCTAGTTTTTGGTGATTCTGTCTACACTGCTGGTCATTAAAATTGTTTCACCATGAATGCGGCATGCAACAAATGCGAAATTTGAATGAAAGATACATCATACTGGGATATGCAGATGACTAGCATTTCAACACATGCTCCCAAAGCAGGTAGAAGTAATGCCACCCACAGAAAAGGGAAGATTGCAAAGTGTGTTTCTCATACGGAATTTGCATTTGCACATTGGTTACTTATGTAAAGGTCTTGTTACGCCTTATGTACAAAGGAGAAATGCCAACCAGTGCATCTCTGAATTTGATCACAACAGGATTGGGACCTACCATGACTGCAATTTATCACTCCATGATATTGCTGCTTACGTTGGTCAAGATCCTATGACTGTCATGAGGATATGGAATTGATGGATCCAGGAGTGCCATACAGAATGTGTGTAGGATCTCAGCGAAACCCAGGTACTAAGACATTATCTTCATGACCTTGCGGGAATGTGCAGCCATGTCACTTACCCTGTGTCACGAAATTGAGTTGTTTGCAGGACAAGTGTCAGCACAGACAATGTGACGGCATCTGCAGTACCATGGATTATTAGCATGATGACCAACACTGTGGTTTCCCTTGACCTGGTCACCTCTTATTTGCATAACTGGTAATTTGAACAGCCACCATAACATTTTTGCTGTGTTAAGGTGTATTGCTGTGCCCTATATTCAACGCGTCTGTCATACTACCTTTCAACAGGACAGTGCACGACTGCATGTTGACCCTGATGTCCTGACTTTCCTCGATATACAGGGTGTTCAACTGTTGCCCTGGCCAGCACGTTCTCTAGATCTCTAGCCAGTTGAGAACGTCTGTAAAATGGTTGCCGAGAGATTGGCACAACCATCATTTTCCAGTCAGAATAATTGGCATAGAGTTGAAGCCACATGGAATGCTGTACCCATATCTACCATTCAAACTTTGTTCATCTCGATGCCCAGTTGGATTAGAGCTGTTACTGCTGCCAGAGGCAGTTGCTCTGGTACTGATTTTTGCATGCTTTGTGCCTCAAAATTGCCTGAGAATTTAATAGTCTTCTTTCTGTCATACTGTATGCGTACAATGAATGTGATTCTACTGTTTGCTTTCCTTCCTGGTGTAGAATTTTTAATGGTCAGCAGTGTACGTGTTGTGAACTAGGAAACAGAGTAGACAGGATTATCATCAGTTTTATCTGAGTCTGCTTACCAGTGGCAAAAGTTAATGATGTGTTCTGTCATGAATAGATGTGTGAAGGATAGGATTCAGGTGAGTACAAATGATGCAGCTGTCACAAAATTGTAGGAATTTCTAGAGAGCTGTGGGAACTTGTTAGGAAAGGTTGTTGAGTAAAGTAGAAATGTAACTGTTTCAGGCCATTTATATCAGCTGCAAGGTAGTAGGAAGGTGATCCGCATGAACTCCAGAATTCTAAGAATGTGTCTGTAGAAAGAGAGAGAATTCTTATATTTTGTTAAGTAAGTTTCAGCTAAAATAGCTCAAAAAGTATAAGGTGTTAACTTATTCCTCACTATCAACAGGTTGGGAGTGAGGTAGATGATATGGAGGAAATAAAAATTTTTTTGCTTTCCAAAAACTGAAGAGCGCTGTGAGAGAAGGGGAAGGATAGTAAAGTGAGAGACAAGGGACCTCTCTAGCAATTAGCAGTTGTAATCAACTACGCAACTGAAAAATGATGTTCTCTATTTCTCTGAGAAATATTTGCCATATGAGTTACTTGAAACTATTTTTGGCAACGTCTGCAATATGTATTATCTAATCTATATATTGAGAAATAAAATGAATTAACTTTCAGTGATTTTAGAAACAGAATGAATCAACGTTTTATAGATAGTGGAAGGTTGGGGGTTATGTCTAAAAATTATAAACTACTGGAAGCTGATGGTTTTAGTGAGTTTAGAAAGGATAGGTGCAGTAGGAAAGGAAGAAGAATTTTAGTGTATGTTAAAGAGGTATGTTTTTCAGCAAATGGAAGCAAAGCCCAGTTTTTAGTAGAAATGTGGAAGATCTTTAGATAGAAATTAGTAATAATGGAGATAAGGCTAGACAGATGTAGATTAAATATATACTGAGCTCACAGGGGCTAAATAATATCGGGGTCTTAAGTCCAATTCAAGTGGAACAGCTGATGAAATCAAGTGCAATTTGTAATGGATAAAGTATAGAAATTGCGTTGTAGTTAGTGCAGTTGAGTGCAAAATGATAGATTCTAGTTTGAGTTTTATCTGGAGTGCAGAAAATACGTAGGATTTCTAAGCATTTAACAACAGCTTTAATACCTGCTGAAAGTTCTTCTTTATTATTGATTAAGGTATAGATTAAATATAAACTCCAAGGCATTTTTTTTTACTTATGCAAAAAATTTGGTGAATTGTCAGAATTGGGCAGCTTGTGACAACTGGTGGAGTTTTCATTTCCAATTAAGTTTGAAAGGTGTGTTTATTTACGAATTATTTTGCATCAGGAATTTGCACAAATTTACCAGTCAAAGATATTAGCTTGGAACCAGGATGGTTATTAATAATGTTGTTTACACCACAAAGACTATGTGAGTGATAATTATTGTCCCTGTAATTGTCCCTGTTACAGCCCTCTTTTCCAAACTACTCCTGCAAATTTGGTAATCTCGTCCACCCATCTCATATGTCGTCACTTTCTGGGATTTTTTCTCATTCCCTGGCAGCCAATCAAGAGCTTGTACTGTCTATCTATTATCATGCCTTCTAATGATGTGCCCAGCCCACTTCCATTTCAGCTTCTTGATGCATATGATTATGTCATAAATTCTGGTCTGTTGTCTCACCCATGTATTTCTTTTCTGATCTCTCCTTGTAATACACAGCATACATCTTTCCATACTTCTTTGTGTAGTCTGCAGTTTCTGAATTGCTTTGGCTGTTAATGTCCATGTTCCACAGCTATACATCAGAACAGGAAGCACACACTAGTTGAAGACTTCTTCTCAAACACAATGGCATATTTCCTTTAAATATTATACTGTTTCTTCCGAAAGTTCTCCATCCAAGCTTCACTCTGCGATTAATTTCTTCCATAATGCTTCCATCCATAGTCACCTGTTGGCCAAGGTAAATATAATTTTCAACTTCCTCCAACTTCATTTTGTCAACTTCAATGGTATCCTTACTGATGAAATTATTAAACACAACTTTTGTCTTGCTTATGTTCATTTTAACCCAACTTTTTTACTTGATGTACATAACTCTGATATCATACTCTGTAATTCTGTTGCATTTGTAACAAAGATGATAATATCATCTGCAAATAAGGTGGGTCAAGTACTCACCATTGTTTCCTTCTCTTCCTTTTTCTTCCCATTTCTTTCTCTTCCCATTTCCTTCTTTGAAAACCTCTTCAAGAACAGCAGCAAAAACAGCATATTTTGTTTGATAACATTAACTGATTTTACCAAATTGTATCTTAATTAGTTGTGCTTGTTTGTCTCATATCATGCACACACTCTGTATTGTTATGTTATTGCTTTCTAATGATTGGGGCTTTCATTTGTTTCTGTTGTAAATTGATGCTGAGATATGGCCTAATATTCACTTGAAATGCAACCAGCTAAATTTTTGGTAGTTACCATAAAAATGTATTGATAGATTTTTATTTAATCTTTAAATTTGTGACGTCAAAAAAGTGACAACTTCCAATGTGCACTGTCATTTAAGAAGATTGCCTTCCTTCTGCCATGTCAGATTAAGAGGTTGGCCATAGTGTGATGGACTGTTTGGCAATGTATTGTAAGTTCTAAATTTTCCACAATCTAGAGGTTTGTCAGTTGAATATATTCAATTTCAAATTGCTAATTAACTGAAATAATATACTATGTTTTGTACATAAAAGGTTCAATATACCTGGTTGTACACATTTTGATGGTAGTCATACTGCATGATTATCTTCAAACTGCAAATTTCATTTTGCTTCTCAAAAATATAGCTTCCATAAATTATTTTCAGTAATTCTGCTGTTATTTACTTTTTCATTTGCTGATTATTATTACTAATTTGTATAAAGTTGGTAATGAAACTATTTATCTGCACACATTTTATTTCTAGGTGATAAAAGTCTTGTTCAAAGTTTAGTGTTTGATGCTAAAGCAACAGATGTTGATGTGGATAAATGTGCATCCCGGACACCACCAAATCAATATGAGTAAGGCACTTTTATTCTTATTTTCTTTAATATATGTTTCACGTTTATGTCATTTATTTAATTACTTATTTTCTTACCGTCCCCTATTAGTGGCATCTTAGGCAATGAAAAAATCCTGTAATATATAACATATCAAAAAGTATAATCAGTAAACAAAAGGGAAGTGCAGGGCTAAAAGTAACAAAAAGCATGACTGATTAATTAATAAAAACCTACAATATACAAGAGTACAAAATAAGTGACAATATACAAATGATACACAATGCAAAACAAGAGATACAAAGCAGCATGATATTCATAAGAAGCGAAAAAAGCTATTAGTTATCAATGGGGAGATACAGTGCAATAATAATAATAGCAACAGGTGATATGATACAATGTAAAATATAGTGCAAATCTGGAGATAAAATACAACACCCCACACAGCAAACAATGATGCTATAAACTGTAGATACATATACATGTCATACATATATTTGTACACATATAAAAGTAGGGTCTGATATATTGGGGCACCTCTAGGATACCAAGCGTGGACTTCTATTGTTATCCCTCGGTTTTTCCATATATTTCACTCTTGCTCTTGAGAATAGTCTGAAGGGAGGTGGACATGCACATCAAAAATTGTTTATTGGCAGTAATGAATTTAATATTGTTCATAGTGGCTACTTGAGGCAAGAATTTGTTTTTGATGTCCTGCAGCCACGGACAGATAAAAATGATATGGGAAGCATCTGCCATATGCTCCCAACATTTACACATACAGTTTTTAATATTGAAGTGCTGCAGGCATTGTAGGAAACTTCATAATTAGTTACAGATTGGTTCAGAAAAATGTCAGAGAAGAGTCTTTTGGTATCATGTTAGCCATTAAATGGCCCTTCTCCAAGTCATGCCATCTTTCTTGCCACACGCGAGGGCATATTTGTTTCATCACCCACTTGATGTTTGCAATGGATGATTCATTTGTACGAATGAGTGTCCGCCTACAGCTGTCGCTTTAATGAGCAGGTCAGTAGTCTTGTTTCCAAAGTATCTGATGTGACTTTTGATCCACTAGCTTTGTTGTTGATTCTGGTTGAGATTTTGTTCAGCAGACTTTTGGTGTCAAGACAGGTAGATCTGTTGTGCCCAAAACAGGCCATGATCCCCCGAGGCACTTGACTGTGAACAAATAGGTGGACTGTGCCTGTGATCCCCTCAACTGCTCACCTTTTTAGTGAGTACAGGGAGTAACATGGCATCTCCGAGGTGCCCGAGCCGTTTGGTGTTCTATAATCATCTTGTGTTTGGCACAGCATGGCCAAACAAGCCTTTGCAGGCCATTGTGCCATTAAATTTCAAATAATCAACCAGCCAACTATGCCTATGGCTTTTTTTTTAGCCACTGCAAGGCTTCTCTGATGGTTATCATTTCAATCTGGAACATAGATGTATGATTTAGAAGCCTTTTTGTATCACCATTTGCCTATCAAAAACAGAAAGATGCCCCTCCCCCCATGTCTGATTTGAAGCCACAAGTGTAAATATCTATGCCTGTACCTAACAGAGTGGAATTATTCCAAGGGAGGACAAATTCTTGCACTGGATGAATATCCCAAAATCCCTCAGGAAAGTCATTGCAAGAGTACTCAAAATTTGTTCCATAAAAGTTTGTCCTTTGTTTGACTCAGTAGATGAAATAGTGCAGCATCATGAGTGATAATAATATTCACAGGCGTAGTACCTGCCAAAAATTACAGGGCTGTGGTAGAAACTGTTCTGTAGCATTTGATGATTCCAAGAAGAACCACTCTTTAAGTCAATTTATGTCTAATTTTTCTTCATTGGGGGGCAGGGGATAAAGCTGCCTCCATGCACCACGAGTAGGCTATAACCCTTTTGAGTGCTCATTTGTAAACAGCTTTCAGGACCCCCCCCCCCCCCTCTCTGGTCCAATATCACTTGTGATATTCTTCGAAGGCTGTTCAGGATTTACACATTTAGTTCAAACTTAGCGTGTGGCAACCAATTTAGGTTCTTGTCAAGGATTACACAAAGATAACCAAGATTATGGAGTGCTTTTGTAGGCTTGCTGGTAAACAAACACCCAGGGAGGCTCTTCAGCTGCTATTCATTTGAGAAGGCCAGATTTCATGTTTCAGAGGAGGAAAATTAATGTTATTTATAGTTTTGAGCATAAAAAATGCACTTTTGATCAAGTATAGGTTCAGACATTTGGGATAATATATTAGCTTCATAGAACAAATATGAAATTTGTATTGTGTGTAGAGCTGTCACTTATTACAGAAAGCAAACTCAATTTTAAACTATTTATCAGGGTATTGATTTTGTTTGTGCTCAGAATGACTAAAATTGTTACCAGTGAGCTTTTTTGTAACATGAGAAGTTTGCTTGCAGTGTTCATTATTTTTGTGCAGCATCTGACATAACACAAAAGTACATTTAAAATAGTATTGTAGTAATAGTGTAGCATTATAGCTTGCTTAGGTGATGTCTAATGTTTTTATTATACCCATTATATTGTTGTTCAGTTTTCAAACAATAGATGTCTTTTATAATGCTTTATATTTTTGTGGTCTAACTAATGTTCTTCTTCTTTTTTTTTTCATTATGAATTATTGAAGTGAGAAATACATTACATAGCCATTAATCACCATACATACACCCATAGTAACATACTAACATGGATCTGGTATGGTGTTAGTATATGATGTAGGTCTTCCTTTTGGTGCTTTTTCGTAGCCTCCACCCTTCAAAAAAGACTCCACTAATTTGCAGTCTGTGAGATTTGAGTTAAAATTGGTGTTTTGCTACCTACCCACAAATGGACTCCAAATAAGTAGAGACTCATGCACTCAGCACCTCATCTGCCGTATGATCCACGAAACTGTTTCGACAGTCAGATGACATAGACTTATTGGTAGAAGAATTCCCTGGTTAACCTCTATTTGGCTTTTTTTGAACCTGTCTGGCAGATGTGTTGCAACACTGGAGCTGTGGACAGGGGCAGATCTACTTACTATGTTTTTTGGTTGGCCACTTTTTCTGGCTTGGCCAGAAATACTATGTAGCTTGTCTTCCTTGTCCTGGGATATATTGGCAAAAGGGTATTCCTCACTTGGCTGCTCTGGTGCTTTGACAAAGGAGCAGTTAGAGCTTGGCTTATTTTTCTTGCCTTGGCTAGAGCAGTGCCTCAGTTATGAGAGCCAGCCAAGGTAACTTCCCTCAAGAAAGGTTCATCAAAGAAGCTGACCCATCGATGTGACAGGTATGAATCTCAGTAATTGCTCTGTCTGCAGTTTCTGCTCCAGTATTCTGTTAGGCTTGGTGAACCTGAGTCTAAATACTGCAGTTGCACTACTCACGTACGTACTTCGTAGGTGGTGTGAAAGCTATCCCCATTAGGGGTCTTTGATACTAAGGGAGGGATGAGTGCCTCTGGGCCGTGACTTGTATGTCACTTTATGTCATCATTCAGGCCTTGAACTCTTGTTCATCATTTTCTGCTATGTTTTACAATAGGTGCCTGCAGGAATTTTGTTCCATTACTCCTTCAACATGGCAAACATCTATATAGCGTTTTCTGTGCAACTTGGTCTGGTTCTCCGCCTATCTCTAACTGCACCCAAAAGTGTTAATTGGGGTTGAGGTCAGGACTTCGGGTTAGTGTCAGTTGCGTTCATTCTACTTCCGTTTCCTCAAACCACTTGAACAGTGGTCTTTTCATTATGTGCATGTGAATTGTCATGCTTAAGTGAACATGAGCCAGTTCCAAATTTTTGTCACAGTGTTGCTAGCATTGAATGGTCCAAAATAGCTTCAGAGCCATTTGCACTCACAGATCCAGCTACCATAACCACTGAACCAAGACCATACCATTATTACACCAGATATCATAAATCAAGAGAAAAGACCCAACGTTCTTGCATAAGTTTGGTTGGTTAAATTCGTTGACCTAGGTTTCGATAGCTGATAGAGCTATCTTTCTCAAAACGACGACATGAATTCAAACGATGTTACCTCAACACGTGCGCTTCAAGAACTAAGTTCGTTTATTGGTTATGTTGGGTACCGTGGAGGAATCCTGACACAGAGCTCCCTCTAGGGGCCACAAACTGTTTCCATGCATTAAAAAAAGAAGGAAAGCAATGGGAATTTTAACC
>JJRW01S0001265.1:101240-115471 GCA_001188405.1 Loxosceles reclusa
CAAGTCAGGTTCTTCCACGAGGCAAATGAATATGTCATCCTTTCATAAACATTCTCTCTTTGGGAATATTTACCATTGTCTTCGGTTCACTTTAGCTTAAACTGGTTAACACATTTTACACTGTTAAAAAAACAGATACTTTTAACGGTTATTTTCTCCTTTTGTAAGGAAACTCTCGCATAACCATAAAACCACAGTGTGTAAGGAAATCTGCCCTTTTTTCTCAACGTCGGGATTCGAACCAAGGGATCTATAGAGTGAGCGCTTTACCGGTTAAGCTACGCCGACAGGTATCTGGGAAGCATATTTTTGAAGTGTTTTCTGTGCGGCGAACCTTACAAGTGCAATTCTATTTTCGACTTTAAAAGAAGAGACTGTAACCGTTTTTGTTTCCTAAAGCGGTCAAAGAACCTTATTTTAACAGTTATCTTCTCACATACTAATGAAACTGTCGCTGTGTGGAAAGAATTTGAAAAATTTCAAAACCGGTTACCCTGGATACTGTGTTCTTTTTTCTTATATTGTAATATAAAGGTTTCTAAACTGCTTACGGTTCTGTAACCTTACACACTTGTAAAAACAATTGCAATATCTTAGTTGCATTTGTAAAATTTGGTTGAATAACCGTGATTCAAAATTATTTCCACTAACCGTAAAATTACGGTGAATGAGCATCGAAAGAAAGCTGCCGGTTGCTTGGCCATAATTTGGTCTTAAATTTTAAACAAGTGTATACATTTATTTTGGAATTATCACCTGGTTTTCTTTGTAAGTCTTCACTTTTCCGCAGGTCGAGTCGAAAGTTGACGGAAATTATAGAATCGGTCTATTTTTCTTCGAATAGAGATGAGAATACGATGCTGTGGTGTGGAAAAATGACGATCTGCCTGATATGTTGTGACAGACCGCCGAAGGCAAAAAGCATCTTGCGGACGACGCCATCTTCTAAACTAAATGTATTTTTTTTCCCTCATTTTTTTCTGTTCTTTTTTGCAAACTCTCTTTCTCGGTGATCCTTCTGTCTTTTTCTTGTATCAATATATTTCTTCCCAAAATAATGTCATCTACACAGGATAGAGGAAGCGAAAGTTTTCAAACGCCACCGAAAGGAAGATAGGGCAAAAATGTATAAAAAAGCATAGCAAAAAGAAAAAAGCAAACGAAAAAGTGGGTGGGATAAACTGCAAAAAGGGGAACGTCTTCGCCCTTTTGCCCGATACATCCACACACTCAGCCCAAATGGAATTGAAGAAAAGGTTCAGCACACGCAGAAATAAATGTTCCATTAGTTTATGAGAAAATGAAAAGGAGGGTTTTTCCTTTGATTCAATAACGGAACTATCAATAACAAAGACTTCGGTAAACCACGGAGTCTCCGAGACCCTTTTTTCTCTTTTTTATCTCCTCCTCCTTCGGAGCTCGGCTTTTCCGGAGAAGCCGTTTCATAATGCACACGTTTATTTGCATTTTCCTTTCATATTAATAATCCAGTCGGAGTTCCTTCCCTTTTACTCTCTTTCACTCCTTCTATTGTTTTCCCTCTGCCGCAGCAAAATCATTCCTAAAAATCAACTTTTTTTTTCACTCTCTCATAAGCCTTACCGTCTTCTTTTATATTACTTATATTTACTTTCCTCAGTAATCGGGGGAAATTCATTGTTTGGTTTTGACATTAGTTTTGAGTTATGACTCAATAGGGGAAAAAAAAAGGACAAAAAGAATGACGAAAAAAGGGAAATTCTAATGCATTCAAATTTCTTTTCATTCGGAAGTTTTTTTTTTTATTCCTCCTCTTTTATTTTAAGTGTTCTCTCTAATTCTGTTTGTACTTTTCAACGTTACCTTAAAAAGGGATAATTTTCCTCAATGACACAGATTACTTTGCTTCCGTTTTTCTGATTTCAATGAGTTTTTATAGTCAAAGGGAGGAAGTAATTATGTAAAGAGGCTTGCTTTAAGCGGCTGTAATTTTATTGTTTTCTCCGATGGCTTCGCTTTTTCTTACAATTAAAATTTGCTCTATATGCGTGTAAGAAATATTTAAAGCAGTTCAGTAAATCATTCATGTTTTAATCAAGGCCTTTTATCTTTGCAGTCACGAAAAAAAGAAAAGAATATGTTACAAAGACGTAAAGGGAAACAAGTTTTACAATGAAGCTTTACATAGTGGAAACTTTGTATTATGCGTTGTGGGATACAATTACTTATTTAAAGCACCACTGAAGATATGAGTGCTAATAGCTCCACCGGGCGGAGAATCGATATGCAGCATTTGATCGAAAAGACTAGAAACCCTGAATTTAAAATTTATTACTTAGATTGTGTGCATTGTATGGCCGTGCAGCCTATACAGGGTGGTCATAGAATAACTTTGCCGATATAGGAGTTCTAAACATGGAAAGAATTTTTTTCAGGTTTGTTTTATAGCTGTCGTACACGTTCAGAAAATTTAAATGTATTTCTGTCCCGCCCTGGGATCGAACCAGGGTCTTTCGATAGGAGTTCCTCACGGCCGCACCGTTCAACGAAATCGAATGACATTCGAGACATAGGTATTTCAAAGTATGCGTTTGAGAGTGAAGAGAGAAAAGAATAATGAGCTCTCACGGTTACGGTTACAACGATAAGCCTTCCAAAACCTCAAGCGGCAACAGTCACTTTGATTCGTTGCAAAGTGATCGGCGCAGCGAGAAACCATGAATGACGTTGGAACGGTGCCTGTAGCATGGAAAAAGCCGATGTAAGACACAGATGAAGGATAATGTAGAAACAAACAATAAGGACAGAGAAGAAACAGAAAAACAAATCATGTTATTTGTTTCACAAATACTCCATTTTCCCGCCTTCGCTCACTTTGCATGCTGGAGAGGATAGACAGCAATGCAACACGCACCGTGGCAAGAGGAATGAATCTCTGCTTAACCTCACGCCTAACTTTCGTCTTTCAAGTCAGATGCAATTTGCGGATTCCATGTGTACATTTTGAATTTAAGACATTCCCAGAGCCAAAAGTCCATTGGAGCGAGAATGGGGATTCGTGGAGACCACGGAAACGAAAAATGGAAGGATATAATTCTGTGTTTCACCAAACTGTTGTGTTGAGACACCAGATGTGGAGGGAGCACCGCCTTGTATCCTCACGACGTCAGATAGAGCATTTTGTTGTTGCAGTTCGGGAGTGACATTGTTTCCTAGCGACAACTCGTTACCGTACACGTTCGTACCCGTCACCTCTTCAAAAAGTGAAGGGCCAGCATGAAGATGATTGTTATCACACAGTCACTTTTGCTTATTGGTAGTGAGACAACATCGTGGATTTTCGTCCGCCCAGTGCGCATAGTTCTCCCTATTAACGTTAATTGTTAATGAGAAACGTGCCACAGACGTCCACAGAATGCGTAAAGGCCAACTGTTATGATTCTCATACCTGATGAGGAATTAGTTTGCAAACTCTAACTGTATTTGTTCATAACACACGTGAAACATCTGGACACGTTGGAATCGATACGGAACATGTTGAATACATAGCGCAGAACTTTGAGTAGCGTGATTTTTGGCAAATGCAGCAGATGAGTAGCAGATTTTTGGCAAATAAAGCACCTCTAGCAGTTACAAGACGACCATCGCTAATCATCTCATGCCTTTCTGCAACAACATCGACAGGAGCGGATGATCGTCCAGGTCAAAATCAGTCACATGTGCAACTTGTTTCTTCAAATTTGCGTATCGAGTTCCGTACACTTGTACCGAACGTGGGCCTCGCCAAAGCCAATGGATTCTGCGGTAAACACGCAATACCTTTGCGGCATTTTGCCCGTGAAATTAATAATACTTTACCAGTTCACTACGTTATTTCACTGTAACTGGCATGTTGTTCCCGGCAAAGGGCGAGTACCTGATTAACGAAACACATTTCTCGCATCGCTGATTTGTAGTAACAGGTTACAATGACGTATCGTGTTTGGACATATGTGGCGTTGTGTTTTTACAGCTTCTGCTGTTCGCACCGTCAGCACAGATTCATTCCTCAGGGTTACGCAAATGACGTGCTTCTCTGTCCTTGTTGGTCGTTTTTAGATTTTCTGTGTGTCTTAGGCGGGCGTTTTGCGTCTTGCAGGTAGCACTCCCACGTGATTCATGGGTTTTCAGGACACCGATCACTTAGCAATGAAGAAAAAAGGCGTGTTGCCATTTGGATTTTTGGAAATTTTGACGTATTAATAGTAAACGTGAGAGCTCGTTATTTTTATTCTTTTCACTCTCGAATGGATACTTTGAAATACCTATCTCTGTAATGTCACTTGATTTGGTTGAACGGTGCAGCCAATTCGGGCTCGAATATCGGCTAAGTGAAAATTAAAAAATTTACATATTTTGTCGAATTTCAGGAAAAGAGCGGAACGAAATGTAAAACTACTGCTTTAAAACAGAGATGCGAATCTGTTGCGTCGGATACGTAAGCGTATACGTGCGTGTGAGCGGAGCTAGTAGAGGAACAGGCTTGATAACAGCGCGTGTCAAAATCCGCATTTCGTTCGCTAGCACACCTCGCCAAATTTCTTGGTGTGTTTCTGCAGCAATCTGTTAAATTCAAATTCAGATAGTAAAAATGAATCATCACCAACGTTTAGATGATGGATTGATGTGGCGAATCATGGGGAGGCTAAAAGCAGGCCAGTCTCAAGTTCAGATTTTTAGAGACTGCAATGTAACGCCCAGCATCGTATCCAACTTATGGAAACATTTTCAGAATGCTGGGTCCGTCGAGAGAAAGCCTGAGTACGGTCGTCCAAGAATCACGGCGGCCAAAGAAGATCGCAATTTTTCCATTACTTCGAGGCTTCACGCGTCAGGAAAAAGGGCTGTTTGCAAGAAGACCTGCTGTTTGCGTCCCGCTCATTACTGAGACATTACCGCTCATTACTGAGAAACAGGAGAGTTTTCGGTTTAGCATGATGCAGAACTCATTAGAGATTGGAGTACGGATCAATGAGCGACCGTTCTCTTCACCGATGAGTCTCGGCTCAGGCTAACCACTGACTCTCGACGTACTTTCATATGGAGAGAACCAGGAACCCGCTACCTGCCCTCCAATGTCCGAAAAATCGACCATTATGTGAGCGTAGGTGTGATGGTATGGGCAGGCATCATGTTGGGTTGCCGCACACCCCTCCATGTCAATGAAAGAGGCACTGTGACTGGTGTGAGGTGTAAGGATGAGATCTTGGAGCCCTATGTTCACCTTTTCCAGGGCCTGATTTCATTTTAATGGACGACAACGCGCGACCACATGGAGCTCATCTGGTTAAGGATTTTCTGACAAATGAAGATATTTGCCGGATGATTGGCCAGCCAGATCTCAAAACCACAACCCTATCGGGCTTATCTAGCATGTCTGGGAGTCTCATTGCATTGCTGAAAGCAATTGCTACTCGCAATCCCTTCCGAGAACCATCCAAGGGCCTGAAAACAGCGTTGCTTCAAGAGTAGGAACAATTGCCAGAGGAACTCATAAAGTACCTTATTTCCAGTATGCAATACCAGTGTGAGGCCTGTATATCTGTTAAAGGGGACCATACCCACTATAAACCCATTCTCTTGTTCGATTCTGTAACCACTGTTTCATACCTTCCGACTTCGATGAGTGTTACGCACGATCATGCGTGTGTATTGTATCTGTTGAATTGTTATTGCTTTAGTTATATCAACCTCTGTTCAAACCAACTTTTATTACAATCTGTCCAGCAGTTCTTTAGATAATCGACCAAATCTGAAAAGTCTCCTAATTTTAAACAGCAGTGTATTTCATGGCCACTGCGTACCATTGAATACAGCAAACTCTTCCCAATTGCTGGTCGTCCGCTTTATATGAATAGGCCCGCCCAGTGACAGGAAATTGGGGAGCGAAAGGTGCAAGTTGGCATTTGCATTTTAAGCACAATGATGCGTGTCCCTTCACATAAATGCAAATTTAATTGAAGCAACACGTGCTTTATACATTAGCACAATTGAAAAGGGTGTTGGGAGTATTATAAGGCTGTTCTTTGTGAACGCATTGACTGTAATGATTTGTTATTGTCAACTAGTAAAAGTTTCTGAACTGCCGTGATTTTGCAATGGGGTAGGACACTTTTCTTTAAAGCCTTTTCTGCAGAACCGTGCGAAAGCTACATCTTCTAAGGTAACCTTCTTACTGATTTCCTCAGAAATGCTGCTGTCCAAATGGCCGGCTATGCGAACAAGAGGCAAACGGGATGCGTCATACCATGACTGCAGGTGCTGGGCCCGTATGAAGATGACGAATGCAAGCTGGCAATGCTCATTCACCTCGGTTTTTCCACACACGGATACGGTCATTCTGTCCGTAGAACCAGGATTTGTCTGAAAAAACTACGTAACGACACTACTGCGTCCACGTTCATAGTGTAACGCACCACTGTAGTATCTCATTCTGTTGCAGCGCCAAGGAGAGCTGCAGGATGCTCGCCGTTCTGCAGACGTCTCACAAACGAGCGAAGTTCCGGACTTAGTGTACGTGAAATGGCTGTACCATTCCGCAAGGCCCTGCGGACAACGTGCCTGTCCTTCTGGCAGGTTAGTGACGGAGGTTGCTGAGATCCTGCACAGCGTTCTGTGTGGATCCGTCAATTCTATATTTTCGTGAAAATCATGGGATTTCGACCAACGCGAAGAGCAATATCGCGCAACAATACACCGCAGTCCTGGTAAGCCACGATCCCATTTGGATCAAATTCTGGCACGTGCTGGTAGGCGGGTAAGCGTTCCTCCTTCGTATACAAGGAAAAAACCATACCTTTACACAAGTAACCAACGTGCAAATGCGATTACCGTGTGACAAACCCGCTTTACAATCTCCCCTTTTATACAGACTCTGGGTGGCGTTACTTCTACCAGCTTTTCCAGCATGCGTTGAAGTACTAATCATTTGCATGTCGTATCTTTGATGCAAATTTGGCGTTTGTTGCGTGCCGCCTTCATTGTGTAGCAACTTTAATGGCCAACAGTGTATATTATCAGTGACACAATATTTAAGCAATGACTTTGCAACAAATTTTGATTTCATAGCAATTTCTTATCACTACAGTTATTCAACAACAATGGGGCATGTGCATCGTTTCTTGCAGAATACCACAAAATTTCATATCTGTATACTTAAAATAGTGCACAGAGTATTTTTAAACGGTCGTTCTAATTCTAAAATGTACGACGACATTTCTCTTGTATAGGAACAGTGATAAGTCACTAGACAGCATCTGATCAAACGTGCTAGGAGTGGGATTCAAACCTATGCCCCTTGACTCTGGAAATAAAGCTAAGCTGAGTTTTGGCGAGGTTCTAGAATATATTATATGTGCTCTCGCTCACAGTGGGATAAGTCCCTCATACAGTAGAACATTTAGGTCACTTGTTCCTGAAGAAATAAATGAACTGATGAAGCGCTATGAACTAATTATTAGCAGAGTAATTTTAACAATAATGTGTGTGTAGAGGTCAAATATACAATTAGTACTGATGAATAGCTGAAGGTTCCTAACGAGTATCATAGGTGATCGTTTGGATTGCAGAGCTGAACTCACATGTAGTTCGAGTCTCCAGCACTGTACGATACTCAAACTTTGCGGCAATATTTACATATACATTTTGAAAACGTGATTGTCTACGACAAAAAGTAATTTTTCGTATCTTTCAGCTTCTGATAACATTAAGAATACTAAATTTCTTGCTTTCATCAGAATATAGACGAGACCCTTCATGTTGGTATTACACTGTGGTGATGACTGTTTTGTATTGCTTTCAAGACACAACATCGCCTAGGGATGTAGAGAGAGAGTTTACATTGAACTATACCTTCTCTAATGCATAATATTTTAATTCTGGCAGCAAGGAACAGGGCATTGGAAGACAGTATTATAGAGAGATATTTTGGCATCATGAAAATGGACACAATTTTTCTGTTATAGGTTTTCATTTGTGGTGGCACTTAACTTCCCAGCTATCAACCAAGTATAGGCAGGTAACACTCTGTATCTGTATCAAGCAAGTTACAGTAAACCGAATGCTGTAGCCTAGATACGAGGGTTAATGGCCAGGGGTTATCCGCTTCTGTGTGATGGTCACACGAAAGTATTTTAAGACTTCCATCTCCCTGTTGAAATGGCTAGTTGATACCACATTGCACTATTAACGCTACGAGAAACTGTTAAACATTTATTGCCCTATGCAGATCCGTGGAAAGGAAACATCCTGGGAAACCGTCCCTAGTATTCTACTACTGCATGACAACAACAGTAACCAATGATACAATGCAATGTATCCACTTTGTGATAATTCAGAAAGCTCCTTACAGCTCTGACCTTCCCAGTGAAATTAATAAATCTTCCGATCAATGGAAAAAATGAAACTATGAAACATCGAGATGTGAAAGAGCGCTGCTTGCAGCAACATGGATATTTCTTTGCGGAAGTCATTCATAAATTTGTAGATCTACGAGATCTTCGCTCGAACAACAAGAATGGCTACCTACAGGATGGAACTTACACACACTACTACGCTTTAATCTTACCGCACGAAGGATTGTTTTACTACTAATGATTATGCATCATTCCTCAGTTTATGTTTCATCCAAATATATTACATGTGATGGAACTGTTTAAAAACCACAAATAACCCGCCCCAATGAAGAGAAACTTGAACTAGTAGGCCCGAGATTAAAACGAAACTCTTTACCTCCAAACGATTTATTCATTTGATATCACTCGTTGTGGATCGGATGTGCCGGGATAGACGTCAACATTCTCGTTGGCATACAACCAACTCGTAACGATTGACTGCTACTGCAATTTGTGGAGATGGTGCAAATATACGGACCTGATACGCTACAACTGGCCGTGGCTCAACCGGCATCTATTTTGGAGCCATGTAAAAAATTCGCTTTGAGAACGGAGCGTTGCACGTTTAAACTAATGCTATCGACCTCATTGCATTCTTGAACTCTGGACACCAGAGGTTCTGGTAACACCAATTAATGTCTATGTATAATGATCTAACTTTTTAATTTTGCAAGATTCTGTTCACAGCTGAGCATGAGAATGAACAGAATCCGCAGCAAAAGTTGAAGACTGAAGTCCATCAGTCTCAAGAAAGCCCTTCTTAACATAAGATCTCTTTACTCAAAAAACTCCAATAAATATTATAATATGTACACTGAGCTTTTAGATTCATCTAACGTTTTTGATAAACAGTTTTTCTTTTTAAATTATTTCTGCACATTTCGTAACTTGGTCTCCATTTTGTATGTTTTGTAGGAACCAATAAAAATTCTGTATTTTGGCCACCAATTACAACTTCCCCTAATAATAGGACCAGTCTACTTCCACCTCAGTTTCCTGTTCGAGTCTTTAGTTTATTCACGAACATAAGTATTTCACCTTTTCTTATAATTTTCAACATACATCCTTCCAAAATTCTTGGTGTTGTCTGTATTTTCGAATTTGTTTGTCAACGTCTATGTACCACAGCCGTATGTCAAAATGGGAAGTGAGGAACCTTTTCAGCTTACAGTACTTCATCTGATATTTCTTTCTTAGGTGCATTGCATAAAAGCCTTATGTTAAATCGTACTAAACGTTTGCTTAACGATAAAACGTTGGCAGTATAGCCGTTTTGCCAATGTTATGGACTGTACTTTTTTAATTTTTACGGTTATGCCCACAGTCCAAGATCATTCTAACAATGTGGTATTTCTTAAGTTTCTAATGAACTTACTGAACGCAAATTTCGTCTTAATTTTGTTCATCTTATAACAAACGCTCTTTTGCTGATGTCAGGACTCGAACGTGGATTGTTCAGCTCCGGAATGATCGCTTTCAGAATTAAGCTACGTCGATGGTTATCTGGGCAGCCTGTTATCTAAGTCTTTTTTGTGTGTGGTGGGGACCTCACATTCTCCCCCACATTGAGAGAGAGCCTGAGCCCGGCCAAGAGTCCATAACCACAAATGTGGGTCCATGAGTTCGGGCGTCATTTGTAACAATCGCTTTTTTCCAACTCCAAGACTCGAACTTCGATTTCTCAGCTCCGGATGGGCCGCTTTCCTAATTAAGCTACGATAATCTCGGCAGCCTTAAATCAGTGTCATTTTTTGTGTGAGGGAGGAGACTTCACAATATTGAGACCAATATTTTTACTTGTTTCACATAATTCTGATTCTGCACTCTGTATTTCTTTAGAATCTATAGCAAAAACGAATATAGCACAAATACTCGCATGGTGTACTGTGTACTTTACATATATGTTGCTTGCATAATGCAGGGTGAAGTATATAAAGCATATGGGTTACTCGTATTATTTCCTTTGGAACATTCCAACAAAAATGCACTCTTCTCTCAGCTCGTGACGGTAATACAAAAACTATAATTCGGCGCCCGAAAGAATTCATTGGCGAGATTCTTTACCCCTTTTCCCTGGGGCCGACACTCTCCGGTGATAGCATCAATCATCTCATTCGGCGCCAAAGAAAATCCACAAATGAAGGGAAAGTGGTGCGAAAGGTGGAACGGGGAGAAAAACGAAAATGGCGAAGTAAGTACCTTCACCTTCTCGTCGCAACTGTTATAAATATTAGAGTGGCATTCTCTCTGCTCACGAGGGAAATGGACCTAATGAGGGAAATGTGAAGAAGTCGTCAGAGGATCTTCGCCCAACGGGGGATCGCAGTGTGACAGTAACACTCGGCCAAGAAATCCGGCGAAGAAGGCTCAGCGCATAAGAAAGCCCAAAGACTGCTTCGGGGGGTAGAGTCGGTGGTGGGGGGGACGAAGGATAGGGAGGGTTTTTAATGAATTAATGGAACTGAGATTTCGGTAATGATAGATTGCACTGATAAAATGGCGAGCGGAGGCAGGCGGCGAAAGATGAGACCGGTTGCAAGAAGTGATAAGGCGCTACCGGGGGACTTGAAGCAAGGGCTCAGAGCCGACCTGACAACGAACTCGCGAGGTGCTCATTAGACTCTTCCGCCTCAGACTTTTCCCACCCATTTTTTTCTTTCTTCTTCTTCCTCCTTTGCTCCTTCATAGTCTAATACTTTTGTTTGGAGTGCATTACAAGCCATTGTACTTGTTAAGGAGAGAAATTCCGTTCGTCTCCGGAGGCGTTTGTGCTCAACTGCATTGATATTTTGTTTGTTTTCTTGACAAAATTCTCCCGCATTGCGGTGTTTGCACGTTCTACCTCTTTGTTTCTGCGTGCAGCGAGGGGCTCGTGGAACTCAATAAACAACACACGAAACTTTTGACGAGAGTTGGTAAACCGCACCGCCAGTCAGGAAACACAAAGCAATGTACACTTCCTCTTTAATAAAGTACCTTGCAGCTATCCCTAACTTTTGAGCAATTCCGTAGAGTGTTTGAAATTTGATTTATTGTAAATGTATGAATTATAAATGAATGTATTGTATGTAAATTTGTATGAATGCATAAAGTTACATTTAATTTAGTGGAAACACTGATTTTAGTTCCTTAGGTGGTGCAGTAATCTTTACTGCCTTTTGTGATGGTGTGTGTCCGCCCTCTTCAAGAGTATATGCACAAGAGGTGCACAAGAGCTGCTGATATCACCAGCCTAGTTCACTTGACTGCTTACACCGAAAAGCTGAGAGACATATAAAGTACCCTTCACAACAGACATCATAACACACTGTCTCTCTGCAGCCGCCGGCACAGCTCAATGAGGAACTGAGATATCCGAGGTTCATAACCCTGTGTCGGTAGGGGGAGCCGATAGAGTCGTTACGTTGGAATCTCGATAATCGCTGTGTGAATGCCTGTTTTGTTTTAGTGATTGGTGTCACCAAGCTGTACTTATATACGTATTTATGCAATAGTTTATATGTTTTTACCCATACCTGTTCCTTTTCTCTTCAAACATTGACACGAAACGGTTTCAAACATTTCGTAGTGCACAAACTACCTTATCCGTGTACACTATATGTCTCTTCGTACTGATGATCTACAACTTTGTAATTGGAATTTTTGCTCTAACCCCTTCTTTCTTGATTTTCAATGACTGACTTTGAAACTTCAACACTAAGGGTGCTGCCATCGGCTTCATCCGATCGGGCGCAGCTACATTCGTATGTCACTATCTCACTTATATAGCTGTAACTCTCTATAAGGGTAAGTTATTTAGGAAGCAGAGTAGAGAGTAGGTAGAAAAAGAGATGGGTACACACACTGTATCATCCCCTAAATCTCAAACAAGAGATCCATATAGCACTTTAGGTGTTCTCACTTAGAGAGGCATTATGTTGGATAGTCGTAGGAATGAGCGACATATTTTCAAAAGTGGTTTACAGTAACAGGAACTTGTTATTGTAACGAGGTGATACTTCTTTATACACGTCTGTTTCAAAGTGTCATCGTTTCCAAATTCCTCTTTCACGGACGATAATGTCAAGGCCTAATGGATGGAGGTTCTTGTGACTGGTCTAAAGCTACAAATTGGATGATAGCGCGGAAAAGGTATCAACAAAGAGTCGCGACGTTTCGACCATCACCTATGGCCTTTATCAAGCGAATGAGGAAGAAGGTGTTATGCGACAGTATATATTCTATAAACTTGGAAACCCCAGATGGCATTGGAATTCCCGGATTACAGGAGAACTCGTGATGGTGTAGCGGACGCTTTTGATGAATTTACGTCAGATGGCGGGACGAGCTTGGCAACTTATCGGCACGGTTTATTGCCTTGTCCTTTACCTTGTAGGTATCTCATTATTCGAGAAACAGGTGATTGCTTCCGCTGGAGACATTCGTATATGGTAGTTTAAAGAGAGTCGAAGTCGGATTCGTGTATTTGCATCGCTGTGCGTTCGGCGAGTAAGGATTTGAAATCCCTATGCTGGACAGCACGGGCATATTCTTTAAGGCAAACCGAAATTGATGTTTTAGGTTCGCTTGTGCTTATTTTGTCACAGTTCTTGCACGGTATTTGGTAAACCACACTTCTTGATTCCTGAGTAGGGACCGGGTCTTTCACATACGCCAAAGCGTTGCGAAGCGTGGCACATGGTTGTACTAGGCAAAAAAGAACAGAGCCTAGCACTGTTCTTCTCTGCTGTTGATACAAATAAATTCGGCACTTCTGAGGTCACTGACAAATCCAGACGTATGCAACCACTCTGCATTTCTAATAATTTGCCCTTCTTTATACACTGATCAGTCAAAACATTGTGGCCATCCACCTAATACCGTGTTGGTCAAAACTTGGCACTCAAAACAGCTTTCATGTTTCGCGGGAGAGATTCTACAAATTCTTGGCAAGCAGCCGGAGGTAAAATGTACCAGGTGTGCAAGCACAGATCTTTGTGTAATGTTTGCGCGTGACGACGACAAAGGTCTCCGCAATTTTATGGGTAGAATTGTATACATATGTTTCTCTTTTGAATGTAGTTTGTTCCATGTGATATTGGTTCCTTTATTTCCTGTTGTATATTTGACGTGTTAACTATGTTCCCTAATTTGGACGACGGGGAGAGTCTGCGCGGTTTTCTGGTTTTTTGACGTTGCCGACCGTGGTGGTCTTTTGCTTGTCGCCAACTTTAAATTTTGTATTTGTATTTGTATAATTACTCGAAAGTACGAGGAGGTGGCTTGCGAATTTTGAGCTGGCGTTCTCGTATGCTTTCAATGAGGTTAATATCCGGCCTATTCTAGGGGCCAAGACATCAACTGGAATTCTCCATAATGCTCCTCGAGCCACTGCAGTACGAGTTTGGCTTTGTGGGATATGGGATTATCTTTCTGAGAGATACCAATTCACATGAGGAACACAGAAGCCATGAATGGAAGTAAATGGTCAGAAATGATATTGACATAGTATACAGCTTTTATATCGTGTTCTACAACAAACACTAACCTCAAGTTCGCCCATGAGGAATAATACTGACCCCACCGGCCTGTGCATACCCAACGGCGCATGTGATGAGCAGCTGTTCTCCGGGAAAAGACGACATGTCCCGACTCGACCATCGACATGACGTCACAGAAATCGTGATTCGTCCGACAGGCAGCTTCTCGATTCCGTTATACAAATACAAATACAAAATGAAAGTCAGCAACAGGCAAATGCCCAGCATGGCTGACCATGTCTAAAAATCCGTAAAATTACGGAGACTCTCTCCGTCGTCAAGAGCGATAAGCAAAAATTAG
>JJRW01S0001268.1:177090-188994 GCA_001188405.1 Loxosceles reclusa
TTATGTCCCTGTGATTAAAACAATGGCATACAAAACCATTGATCTCAGTCTGATTTTCCATCAGGATAGGAAGATTTAGCATTTCTAATGTTTGCAACAGCATTCACTGCCTGTGACTAAGGGTAGATGCGCAGTGTGAAAATTACTTTTCTTCAAGCTGTATCAAAATTTTGTGTTCAGATAGTTTAGCTTATTAGTTTAAATAAAAATTAAAAAAAAACAACTATTTTCCTCCAAAATTTTAGTATGGTTATACAGTTTTCTAACAGTTATACCATGTGTCAACAGGTTTACGCTACTATACATTCACGATAACATGTACGGGTTACATATACTTAACACGTTTATGCGCCCAGGTATGTCTCTCTCATTGGCTACGAAATTCTAGCATCTCTGACCAATCAGCGTTTTGACATGCACGCATCTAACAAAACATTTTTTCTATCATCCAACATCTATACAACCCATTTATATCCAACTATCATCCGGATTTGCAATGCAGCTTCCTCCGATCGTCGCTCACCATTGATTCGTACTCACTTCAAGTGCCGCAGCATCATGGGAAGAAGACGACGTCCGAAGCAGTTTGAACCCTGGCAGATCAGAAAAGCGAAGTCACGATTGGGATGATCCCCTTAGAGCACGACCGTCGGAAGACAAGGCCTGATGTCACCATGGGTAACGCTTATTCCATGCTTTTTCACGTTATTAGTTTATTTTACATTAATGTTCATCTGATTGCATAAGTGAAATGATTGATTTCGTTTAGTGGCACAAGAGACTATAAAAGCCATGCTGTGCCAAACGCAAGGTAATCACAGAACACTATATGGCTTGGGGACGCCACATCACTTTTCATACTGACCAAAACGTGAGTCCCGCATATATAAAATGAAGCTGCAGTTGACTCATAGAACTGAATTGGAATTTAGCATACAGCATCTCTTAAGTGGACCCTACGTAGGATGGTGTTGCGCCTCGAGCGAGCAAGCCTTATGTCTAAAGGATCACAATTAGAGAAAGCCTCATCGTTGGGGCGATTTCTTTTTATGAGTACGGGTTGAAACTGTTGTTTCAGTCAAAGAGTTAATGTCATCTACTTAAGTAATTGAATGACATATTTCTCAGTGACAACTAATCAAATGGAATAATTGCAGTGAGATGATTCGTCTACATGAATGAGTAAAGGTAGTAGGTGAATAGAGAAATTAGTTGTACAGATGTTACATGTTAAAAAATATGTTTAATGAGGTTCGTACCCATTGGTCTAGGGTTGCCAAAATTTCTGATGACGTCCGTCAAGAAATATTTGTTTTCCTCACAGAATATTTTCCATGTAAATACTTGGTTTTTCAGTGTGACGGTCTCAAAGTACGGATAATCAATGTTTCTGAGGATGGTGATGTTGAATCAATGTATGTTAGATGGATAGTTTGCGATATGGCGACTACGCATACTCGGACATTGATTGTCATGAATATATATCCCTGAATATGCATGGTAAATGGGCACTGTTTGCATGGAAGGATGGCCGAAGGCTATCATTCCAGCGCACTTTCTCTCGAGTTACTCTCGCCCTCCCCCCAATAAAAACCACTGAAAAGATGGATATGAGATTTCAATACTCATCAAAGTAGTGGACGTAGTTCAGACATCCACTGCTTCAAGCGCCATGACTGATTTGCTTAAAGTCCAGAACCCCTAAAGTAGGTTTTCTGGTGGGTAAGGTCGAAGGGATATACATTGGTGTTCAGAATTAAGAGAATTTGCTTATTTTGTCGAATTTCTGGAAAAGACGGAACGAAATGTGAAACTACCCCTTCGAAACAAAGATACAAATCTGATTTGTCGAATACGTAAACGTATACGTGTGTGTGGGCGGAGCTAGTAGAGTAACAGGCTTGATAAGAGCGGGTGGCAAAACCCGCATTTCGTTCGCTCGCACATCTTGCTAAATTTCTTGGTATGTTTGTGCAGCAATCGGATAAATTCAAACAGTAAAAATGAGTCACCACCAACGTTTAGATCATGGATTGAAGTAGCGAATCGTAGAAAGGTTAGAAGCAGGCCAGTCTCAACTCCAGATTTGTAGCGACTGCAGTGTAACGCCCAGCCTTGTAACCAACATATGAAACAGGTTTCAGGATATTGCATCTATCGAGAGGAAGCCTGAGCAAGGTCGTCCTAGAGCCACGACGGCAAAACAAGATCGCTATTTGTCCATTACATAGAAACGTAACAGGCATGCTACAAAAACAAGAAACCTTTCGCAGCCGGAACCTTCGTTAGAGATGAAAGCTCAGCTTGTCTACAGCTCCTCGACAAATGATCTTTGACGAGGAGCTGTAGACAAGAGAGGATGTCTGCCCTGCGGAGGATGTGTGCAAACCACATCGAAACGTCGGCTCGTAGTTGAGGACAGGACGCGGCAATCCAGCCCAGAAGCTTTCATCTCTAACGAAGGCATACTACAGCTTCTCAGCTATCTCGTTACCTCTATGCGGACACAGGAAGAGAATTTCAAGGGTTACTGTTTCCAGAAGGCTTCATGAGAGAGAGGGCTGTTTGCAAGAAAACCTGCTGTTTGCGTCCCGCTCACTTCTGCGAACAGGAAAGTCCGTTCAGCATGGCGCAGAAATCATACAGATTGGAGCACGAATCAATAGGCGAGGTTCCCTTCATTCAAGAGTCCTGGTTTACCCTAACCGCTGCTTAATACTGGCGCTCTCGAGAATAAGAAGAACTGGAAGTGTGCTTAAATAACTGGGCGTCCTATTTCTCAACAACAGCTAAGTAAAAACGAAAAGCGATGCTATGTAATATCATTAATTTGGAAGCGTCCAAATGGTAAGTGGATATCATTGGGTTGTACAGATGTTGGATGAAGTAACAAAGAATGTTCGGTCAGTTGCGCAGATGTTACTACGCTGGTCGATAATGGTTGGTCAGATTTGATCGAGTTTTTGATGATGTCCGTCAGCAAATGGGCGTTTGCGCATGCGCGGAAACTACTTTTCACAAAGTTATCACATCGATATGCATGAGGAAACAGCTGTTTCTGCATGTGGCCGTGAACGGGAAGGCCAATGACTCCTGCGTTTTCATCGCGAGATGTAAGTTTACCGCCGAAAAAACCGCAACACTTAGGTTTTACTTTGGCCGATATTATAGTGAAAATCGACAAGCATTGAGTGGGGTCGATAAACCTTGGGGTGGGGCACAAACCGCGACAACTGCGTCGGGTCGAACTCACTATTGAATATTCTGTAATCCTGGACCATATCATTCGTTGCGCTGGAAGTCTATACAAAAAGAACCTGAAAAACGCATTCTGCACCAAAACCAGGGGCACCACGCCACTTCCCGTACTCACCCAAGGAGAAGTATATTCCAGACCTCAGTCTTCAACGTTATCGGTAATGGAACATCGTAAGCACAAATTGTTGCGATTGTCTGGTTCGATGCTTACCCTCTGCTCTCCCTTAGCACGTGAGCCGCTACGAGGCACGCTGAATTCAAACCTTCTCATGGTTCACGAAGATCCTTGGTGTTCGGCTTAAATGACTGAGCGTCTATTTCCCAACAGCAACTGCGTAAATGGGAAAAGCGATGCTATGTCATATAATTAACATGTACACGTTCGGATTTCAAGTGAATATAATAGGGTTGTACTTATGTTGGATGATATAAGAAAGAATCTTCGGTCAGCTGCGCAGACGTTACTGCGTTGGTGGGTCATGATTGTTCAGATTTGAACGAATTCCTGATGATGTTCGTCCACCGATAACTGTTCGGGCATGCGCGGAAATTAATTTTCACAAGTTATCACATCAATAAGCATGAGGAAATAGCCATTTCTGTATATGTTCATGCACAAGAAGGTCATTAATTCCTACTTTTTCCATCACGAGATATGTTTTACCACCAAAAAAAGCCGCAACACTTGTGTTTTATTTTTCCCGAGAATATATTTTGTTATTAGATGTGGTGGGCCATAAACCGCCGGAAGTGTTTCAGCTGTAACCCACAATTGAACGATTGGCAATCCTGACTACCTTATAACTCGTGAGTGACAATAACTTCCTTTGTCTTGAAATTTATACAGAAAAGAACCTGTGTAAAAGCCATTCTGTACCAAGCCCAGGGAAACCACGTCACTTCCCGTATTCGCCCAAACGGAGGTACATTCCAATCCTTAGTCGCAAACGTTTACCGAGTTGTAACATAATTTTTATACAGACGCCGTCTAGAAACACGAAGATTTTTGGAGTTCGGCTTAAATAACTGACAGTCCTATTTCGCAAGGGTAACTAAGTAAATAAAAAAAGCGATGCTACATGGTATGATTAAAATTGACGCGTCTGGATTTCAAGTGAATATATTGTTATACTGATGTGACAACTTGGTTTTAACTGATTTTGGATAATGTAAGAAACTATGTTCGGTCAGTTGCGCAGATGTTACTGCGCTGGTGAGTCGTGATTAGTCAGATTTGAACGAATTCTTGATGATGTTCGTCATCCGATCACTGTTCGCGCATGCGCGGAAATTAATTTTCACGAAGTTATCACATCAATAGGCATGAGGAAATAGCCATTTCTGTATGTGTTCATGCGATTCCTGCTTTTTCTATCACAAGATATTGTGTTTACCGCCAAAAAAAGCCGCAACACTTGGGTTTTATTGTGCCAGAGTATATTGAAAATAGACAGTGAATGGAGATTTATCAAGAACTGCGTGAAGCGTATCAGATGTAACCCACAATTATAACGGTTGGTAATTCTGACTACACCTTGTATCTTCTGCGTAACAATAAATTCGTTGATCTTGAAATTTATAGAGAAACGAAACTGTGTAAAAGCCATTCTGCATCAAAACCAGGGAAACCATGTCTCTTCTCGTACTCACCCAAAAAGAACCATATTCCAATCTTGAGCCGCAAACGTTTACGGTGTTGGAGCATAATTTTAATATAGACGACCTTTTAGAACGAAAAAACCTTGGTGCTCGGCTTAAATAACTAAGCTTCCTATTTCTCAAGGGCAACTAAGTAAATAGAAAAAGCAATGCTATATGATATGATTAATATGGACACATCCAGATTTCAAGTGAATATATTTTTGTACTGATGTGATAACTTGGTTTGTACTGATTTTATATAATGTCAGAAAGAATGTTCGGTCAGTCGCGCAGATGTTACTGCGCTGGTGAGTCGTGATTGGTCAGATTTGAACGAATTTCTGATGATGTTCCTCATCCCATCACTGTTCGCGCATGCGCGAAAATAAATTTTCACGAAGTATCACATCAATAAGCATGAGGAAATTGCCATTTCTGTATGTGTTCGTGCAAGAGAAGGCCATTGATTCCTGCCTTTTCTATCGCGAGATATGTATTTACCGCCAAAAAGAGCCGTAACACTTGGGTTTTATTGTGCCCGATAATATAATGAAAATCGACAGCATAGGGTGTATCATAGAGTGCGAGAAGCGTATCAGATGTAACCCACAAATAGAACGGTTGTGAATAGCTTGTCTACCACAAATATCTTGTAAGTAACAATAATCCCGTTGATCTCGAAATGTATAGCGAAAAGAACCTGTGTAACAAGCCATTACCGTAACAAACCCAGAAAAAACACGTCAGTTCCCGTATTCACCGAAAAGAGAAGTATATTTCATACGTCAGTCGTAATCGTTTACGACTGACGTATGGAATAATGGAACATAAGAAGTAATTGCCGGGTTCGATGCGTACCCAGTGTTCTGCCTTAGCACGAGAGCCGCTTCGAAAGCACGCTTTGTGCCGATCGCTCTTGTGAAGGACGGGATTCCTGGTTTTCTGCTTAAATAACTGTGCGTCTTATTTCTCAAGGGCAACTAAGTAAGTAGAAAAAGCGATGCTACGGCATATGATCAATATGGACACGTCTAGATTTCAAGTGAATATATTGTTGTACTGATGTGATAACTTGGTTCGTACTGTTTTTGGATAATGTAAGTATAAATGTTCCGTAAGTTGCGCAGATGTTACTGCGCTGGTGGGTCATGATTGGTCAGATTTGAACGAATTTCTCATGATGTTCGTCATTAGATAAATTTTGGCGCATGCGCGGAAATTAATTTTCACCACGGTATCACATCAATAAGCATGAGGAAATAGCCATTTCTGTCTCTGTTCGTGCAAGAGAAGGCCATTGATTCCTGCTTTTTCTATCGCGAGATATGTGTTTACCACCAAAAAAAGCCGTAACACTTGGGTTTTATTTTGCCCGGGAATATATTGAAAATCGACAGCGTAGGTTATTAAGGTAGGTCATAAACTGCGAGAAGCTGTATCAAATGTAACCCACAATTGAACGGTTGGTAATTCTGACTACCCCTTGTATCTTATTATAACAATAAATTCGTTTGTCTTGAAATGTATAGAGAAATGAAACTGTGTAAAACCCAGGGAAACCACTCACTTCCCGTACTCACGCAAAGGGAAGTACGTTCCAATCTTGAGACGCAAACGTTTACGGTGTTTATGCCTTCTTGAAAAAATAAGGTCTTTTGAGTTCGAGTTAAACAACTGAGCGTCCTATTTCTCAAGGGCAACTAAGTAAATAGAAAAAGCAATGCTACATGGTATGATTAATGTGGACGCGTCCAGATTTCATGTGAACATATTATTATACTGATGTGATAACTTGGTTTGTACTGTTTTTGGATAATGTAAGTATAAATGTTCCGTTAGTTGCACTGGTGGGTCATGATTGGTCAGATTTGAACGAATTTCTGATGATGTTCGTCATTAGATAACTTTTGGCGCATGCGCGGAAATTAATTTTCACGACGGTATCACATCAATAAGCATGTGGAAATAGCCATTTCTGCATGTGTTCATGGACGAGAAAGCAGTAATTCCTGTTTTTTCTATAGCGAGATGTGTGTTTACCACCAAAAAAAACCATAACACTTGGGTTTTATTGTGCCAGAGTATATTGAAAATAGACAGCGTAGGGTGGGTCGTAAACTGTGAGAAGCGTATCAGATGTAATCCACAATTAGAACGGTTGGTAATCCTGACTACCCCTTGTGTATTGCGAGTAACAACAAATTCGTTGATCTTTAAATTTGTAGAGAAATGAAACTGTGTAAAAGCCATTCTGCACCAAACCCTGGGAAACCGCGTCACTTTCCCGTACTCACCCAAAGGGAAGTACGTTCCAATCTACAGTCACAAACGTTTACGGCGCTGGAATATAATTTTAATATGGACGCCCTTTTGTAACGCGAAAATCCTTCGTGTTCAGCATGAATAACTGATAGTCCTATTTCTCAAGGGCAACTAAGTAAATAGAAAAAGCAATACTATATGATATGACTAATATGGACTATGGACGCGTCTAGATTTCAAGTGAATACATTGTTGTACGGATGTGATAACTTGGTTTGTACTGATTTTGTATAATGTAAGAAAGAATGTTCGGTCAGTCGCGCAGATGTTACTGCGCTGGTGAGTCGTGATTGGTCAGATTTGAAAGAATTCCTGATGAAGTTCGTCATCCGATCACTGTTCGCGCATGCGCGAAAATTAATTTTCACGAAATATCACATCAATAAGCATGACGAAATATCCATTTCTGTACGTGTTCGTGCAAGAGAAGGCCACTGATTAATGCCTTTTCTATCGCGAGATTTTTCTATCGAGAGATATGTGTTTACCACCAAAAAAAGCCGTAACACTTGGGTTTTATTGTGCCCGAGAATATATTGAAAATGGACAGCGTATGGGTGTTAGGGTGGGTCATAAACAACGAGAAGCGTTTCAGATGTAACGCACAATTAGAAGACGGTTGTGAATGCCTGTCTACCACAAATATCTTGTAAGTAACAATAATCCCGTTAATCTTGAGATAGTATAGAGAAAAGAACCTGTATAACAACCCATGTACCGTAACAAACCCAGAATAAACACGTCAGTTCCCGTATTCACCTGAAAGGAGAAGTATATTCCATTAACGTCAGTCGTAAACGTTTACGGTGATGGAACATAAGGAGTAATTGTTGTGATTCCCGGGTTCGATGCGTACCCAGTGTTCTGCCTTAGCACGAGAGCCGCTTCGAAGCACGCTTTGTGTAGATCGCTTTCGTGAAGGGCGAAAATTCTTGGTTTTCGGCATAAATAACTGTGATTCTTATTTCTCAAGGGCAACTAAGTAAATAGGAAAAGCGATGATACGTCATATGATTAATATGGACGCGTCTAGATTTCAAGTGAACATATTGTTATACTGATGTGATAACTTGGTTTCTACTGGTTTTGAATAATGTAAGAAAGGATGTTCGGTCAGTTGCGCAGATGTCACTTCGCTGGTGGGTCGTGATTGGTCAGATTTGAACGAATTCCTTATGATGTTCGTCATCCGATCACTGTTCGCGCATGCGCGAAAATTAATTTTCACGAAGTATCACATCAATAAGCATGAGGAAATAGCCATTTACTGTATGTGTTTGTGCAAGAGAAGGCCATTGATTATTGCCTTTTCTATCGCGAGATATGTGTTTACCACCAAAAAAAGCCGTAACACTTGGGTTTTATTGTGCCCGAGAATATATTGAAAATGGACAGTGTATGGGCGTTAGGGTGGGTCATAAGCAACGAGAAGCGTTTGAGATGTAACCCACAGTTAAGAACGGTTGTGAATAGCCTGTCTACCACAAATATCTTGTAAGTAACAATAATCCCGTTGATCTCGAAATGTATAGCGAAAAGAACCTGTGTAACAAGCCATTACCGTAGCAAACCCAGAAAAAACACGTCAGTTCCCGTATTCACCAATGGAATGATGGAACATAAGAAGTAATTGTTGTGATTGCCGGGTTCGATGCGTACCCAGTGTTCTGCCTTAGCACGAGAGCCGCTTACAAAGCACGCTTTGTGTAGATCGCTCTTGTGAAGGGCGAAAAATTCTTGGTTTTCGGCATAAATAACTGTGATTCTTATTTCTCAAGGGCAACTAAGTAAACTTGGTTTCTACTGGTTTTGAATAATGTAAGAAAGGATGTTCGGTCAGTTGCGCAGATGTTACTGCGCTGGTGGGTCGTGATTGGTCAGATTTGAACGAATTCCTCATAATGTTCGCGCATGCGCGAACATTAATTTTCACGAAGTATCACATCAATAAGCATGAGGAAATAGCCATTTCTGTATGTATTCGTGCAGGAGAAGGCAATTGATTCCTGCCTTTTCTATCGCGAGATATGTGTTTACCGCCAAAAAGAGCCGTAACACATGGGTTTTATTGTGCCCGAGAATATAATGAAAATCTGACAGGGTAGGATGTTAGGGTGGGTCGTAAACTGCGACAAGCGCATCAGATGTAGCCCACAATTAGAACAGTTGGTAATACCTGTCTACCACAAATATCTTGTGACTAACAATTAATCTCGTTGATCTTGCAATTTATAGAGAAAAGAACATGCGTAAAAGCCATTACCGTACCAAAACCCAGAAAAACCACGTCAGTTTCCGTACTCACCGAAAGAAGTATATTCCATACGTCAGTCGTAAACGCTTACGGTGATGAAACATAAGGAGTAATTGTTGCAGTGTTCTGCCTTATCACCAGAACCGCTTCGAGGCACGTTTAGTGACGAATATCTCGTGAAAAAAAAAGTCTTCGGTGTTCGGCGTAAATAACTGAGCGTCCTATTTCTCAAGGGCAACTAAGTAAATAGAAAAAGCGATACTACATGGTATGTTTAATATGGACTCGTCCGGATTTCAAGTGAATATATTGTTGTACTGATGTGATAACTTAGTTTGTACTGTTTTTGGATAATGTAAGTATAAATGTTCCGTTAATTGCGCAGATGTTACTGCGCTGGTGGGTCATGATTGGTCAGACTTGAACGAATTTCTGATGATGTTCGTCATTAGATAACTTTTGGCGCATGCGCGGAAATTAATTTTCACGACGGTATCACATCAATAAGCATGAGGAAATAGCCATTTCTGTCTCTGTTCGTGCAAGAGAAGGCCATTGATTCATGCTTTTTCTATCGCGAGATATGTGTTTACCACCAAAAAAAGCCGTAACACTTGGGTTTTATATTGCCCGGGAATATATTGAAAATCGACAGCGTAAGGTTTTAAGGTAGGTCGTAAACTGCGAGAAGCTGTATCAAATGTAACCCACAATTGAACGGTTGGTAATTCTGACTACCCCTTGTATCTTATTAGTAACAATAAATTTGTTTGTCTTGAAATGTATAGAGAAATGAAACTGCGTAAAACCCGGGGAAACCACTCCCTTCCCGTACTCACACAAAGGGAAGTACGTTCCAATCTTGAGACGCAAACGTTTACGGTGTTTACGCCCTCTTGAAAAAAGGTCCTATTTCTCAAGGGCAACTAAGTAAATAGAAAAAGCAATACTATATGATATGACTAATATGGACTATGGACGCGTCTAGATTTCAAGTGAATACATTGTTGTACAGATGTGATAACTTGGTTTGTACTGATTTTGTATAATGTAAGAAAGGATGTTCGGTCAATTGCGCAGATGTTACTGCGCTGGTGGGTCATGATTGGTCAGATTTGAACGAATTCCTTATGATGTTCGTCATCCGATCACTGTTCGCGCATGCGTGAAAATTAATTTTCACGAAGTTATCACATCGATAAGCATGAGGAAATAGCATTTCTGTATATGTTCGTGCAAGAGAAGGCCATTGATTCCTGCTTTTCTATCGCGAGATATGTGTTTACCGCCAAAACGAGCCGTAACACTTGGGTTTTATTGTGCCCGAGAATATAATGAAAATCGACAGCTTAGTCACGAACTACGACAAGCGCATCAGATGTAACCCACAATTAGAACAGTTGGTAATACCTGTCTACCACAAATATCTTGTGACTAACAATAATCTCGTTGATGTTGAAATTTATAGAGAAAAGAACATGTGTAAAAGCCATTACCGTAACAAACCCAGAAAAAACACGTCAGTTCCCGTATTCACCGAAAAGAGAAGTATATTTCATACGTCAGTCGTAAACGTTTACGGTGATGGTACATAACGAGCAATTTTTGCGATTGCTTGGTTCGATGCTTTGTCACTGGTCTGCCTCAGCACGAGAGCCGCTTCGAAGTACGCTTTGTGTAGATCGCTCTCGTGAGAGGCGAAAATTCTTGGTGTTCGGCTTAAATAACTGTGCGTCTTATTTCTCAAGGACAACTAAGTAAATAGAAAAAGCGATGAAACGTCATATGATTAATATGGACGCGTCAAGATTTCAAGTGAACATATTGTTATACTGATGTGATAACTTGGTTTGTACTGGTTTCGAATAATGTAAGAAAGGATGTTCGGTCAGTTGCGCAGATGTTACTGCGCTGGTGTATCATGATTGGTTAGATTTGAACGTATTTGTAATAACGTTCGTCAACAGAAAACTGTTCGCGCATGCGCGGAAATTAGTTTTCACGAAGTTATCACATCAATAAGCATGAGGAAATAGCCACTTCTGCATGTGTTCCTGCGCGAGAAGGCTATTGATTCCGATTCCTGCTTTTTCTACTGCGAGATATGTGTTTACTGCCAAAAAAATCCGCAACACTTGGGTTTTGTTTTGCTTGAGAATATATTGAAAATCGACAGGTATTGGGTGGTGTTGGTAAATTTTGGGATGGGCCATAAGCTGCGACAACTGCTTCAGGGAAAGAGTATATAAGTAGAGAAGAAGGGAACCTCCTTAAAACCGTAAGCGCGCCCTCTTATGGCAAAAGCGATGAATTAAAGCTGGCGGAAAAGGAGCAGTGCAGTGAAACAAACAAAGCTTCCATTTCAAATAGAAAATAAAATGTACCATGCAAAAACTTAAAGTAAGAAATCAGTGGCGATAAATGTAATT
>JJRW01S0001271.1:174656-186137 GCA_001188405.1 Loxosceles reclusa
CCTGATGTGAAAATGTCTTAACCATTCCTATTTCAGTTTTACTTTATACATTAGGAATAGAAAGTCTCTTTACTCGGACCATTCCTATTATAGGTAATGATAATACATAATGCCACCAATGACAGGCGTATACTGTATTGTTTGCGGGGAAAAAACCTCAGAAGTATAATAGTTTTTTTAAGTCATTAGCCATTTTTGTCATCAGTATTTTTGTTGTCATCCGTATTACTGTCATTAGCAATTTTGTTGACTGTGAGCTTAAAGTTGTAGAATAAAATTATCTAGGAAGGACTCCTCATTTTGTGATACTTTTCTATCTAAAGTTAATGTATACGGTGATAACGAGACTTACACAAACCAGGCAGATTAATCATTATTCGCAGTGATCTCTGATGATATCTTCTCATGTTAATTCTTGATCAGCAAATGTATCTAAGGCCATTCCACAAAGGGATGCCGTTTCTGGCGAACTTTCCACTTCGATGATCTGGATTGCTTCAAAATAAGCCCCTAAGCTAAGTGTTGCGTTGAAATCGGATAACATTCCCCGTATTGTAAGATCAAGGATTATGCCCTGCTGCACTGGTGTGCGCTAATAATTTCTAGCCTGGATTGTGTTACTTTTTAGATCTAACACCAATAATAAAATAGTCATAAATCCTGTTCTCTAAAAATCGGAATGGAATCCAAGATTTTTGCATTGTAAAGAAATATACCCTTTGTCGACGCCGGGATTCCAACCAACTGATCTGTCATCTCTAGAGTGACCGCTTTACCAGTTAAGCTACGCAGCCAGGTACTGTCCACCCACCGACGACTACTCCAATTGCTGTTGAAATGACTCAACACTTGGCACAAACGTTTAATCTAGTTATTAATAATAGTGAATATGGATCTGATAACTTGGCTGTTAAAGCAATGAGTACTTTAAGTACGATCGACACTAAGAACGAATGGAAATTATGGAACTCTTAGAACGGATTGTATTCAACATTGTTGGTCTTATTCTGAGCGGAAAAGTTACAGATTGTTATGAAGAGGCCCTGTCCTTAGTATACAGTTTGTCATCTAATAACGTACCTCCGGATACGTGGAAAGTATTTGAGCTTGTCCACCATTGTTATGAAGAAACCATGTCCTTAGTGTACAATTTGTCACTAATAACATATCTCCCGATACGTAGAAAGTATTTGAGATTGTCTACCATACATTTGTGAGAGATTGATTTAATTTTTTCAAAGTTATGTTTCCAGCTCTTCACAACTTCTTTACTGTTAACACTCAAGCGTTTGTTAGCAATGAAAATCATTCATTAACAAAACCCTCTAAAACTACTTTTTTTTTCGAGCACTTTTTTTTCGACCTTATAATTCCTTAAAATTCCTAAAACTACCACCCTCGCATACTTTCCGTAGATGAACACATGCAACTCAAAACAGATCCCTATGATTTCTGCAATTTCGCTGCAATACTACCCATGGGAAATCCTTGAAAATCGCTCCTTTTGTATACTTTCTTCAAATTTCTCCTAAGTCCCGTCCGGTTACTCATACGACACATAGATCTTCGGCTCTCTCTGCACGTGTTCACCCCCTTGGTATTTGTCCATCTCGTTCTCAGTGTTCCGATCACTTCGTGACAAACCCCACCCTTAACACCCCCTGACTTCCACGACCCCGCTAAGAGTCTAACCTATCCAGAGGATCTTTTCCCGAACACATGCCGACATTAGGAACATAGCTATCAGTAATAACGGCGAACTAGGAACCGTAGCATCTAGTAACGAGTGAATCAGTAATCCGGCTTTTAATACTCCTCGCCCTCCCCAAACCGAACCCAAACTTCTGGTGGCACTTAATAAATTACCCAGGGACGTGTTAATGAACACGTTCAGAACCGAATCATCCCAAAACATAGAATTCTCTTCTTTGACCATCACCCTACCATACCCCAGCATCCTAGTACCGGGTCAGTTTAATCTTACGACACCAAATAAGCTATTATTTCTTCCATTGTTCTTTTCCCGCCAATTCTCAATCTCCCGCCTTCCGCCAGATGGCTCTCTTCCTTCAATCTTTATCCCCTTCTATCTCATTACCTATTCATCCGATCCTTGCTCTTTTAATTCCTTTTCTATCTACTATCCATACCCTTTCCAACCATACCACTCTTTTCTTCCTTCCAAAAATAGCAGCCCCCCATGGTAATGGTGTATAGTGGTAATGGTAATGGTGTATATAGGAGGGTGGTAGTTTTACGAATTTTAAGGAATTATAAGGTCGAAAAAAAGTGCTAAAAAAAAAGTAATTTTAGAGAGAATTTCTTGTCGTATGATTAAACCGGACTCGTAGGTATGGTCGGGTATAGGAGGGTTATAAGAGGGATGAATTTGGTAGAGATTGGATGGATAGATTCGGAGATATGGATGGCCAAGGATGGACTATGGGGGAATAAAGGACATCCATATACGGTTAAAAATCTTTATATGCTTGGACTGCTGAAAGATGCTCACCTTGTTGCAGTTATTAATGGCCCATAGTTTCTGTTTCTCCGAAACAAAGGTAAAGTAGGCTATCTTACATCAGACTTTTAAAAAGTTTAAAGAACCAAAAAAAAGCAGCAGCAGTCACAATTCATCGTTGCAACGGTAATAATACAGAGTCTAGTCACATTAATATGACCAACATCTAATATCCGTAGTAACCGCCGTGTGCAAAGCAGACAGCACGTAGACGGAGTTAGAGTGACTGAATAAGACCTTGGAAGGTATTCGCAGTGTTATAGATGTGGTTGATGATTGGTTTTTTATGGCTCAGGGACCTATGAAGATCATACTGTGCCAAACACGAGATGAACATGAATAAGGTGAAGACAAATACCCACACCCATGCCAACCAGGACTCGAACCCGGGCTCCTCAGCACAGTAGCCCGTCACCAGTACCACTATGCCACTTGAGCGGCTCGCAGGGTTATAGAACCATGCTGACTACAGTGCATCTGATATCTGTTGGAGAGTACATTGTACAAGATCATTACAACGAGTAGCACGATCGAGATGGTTTCACTCAATTGGGTTTACGACCGGAGAATTTTGGGCCAGGGAAACACTGAGAATTCTTTTCCAACCACTCACAGGCTATTTGTTGTTACGTCGCATTCTCGTGGGGAAAAACGATATCCGTCCCACGAAATACAATCTGCATGTACGCGTGTACGTGGTCTTTAGGAATGGATTCATATTTAATTTGGTCGGTCTATAGAGCCTTCCACAGAGATAAGAGGACCCAGCGAATTACCCGAAAAACATTTCCCAGACTCATAATGTTACTCCCACCAGTTTGCATTCGTCCAGTAATGGTTGAAGGGAGTGTTGGCTCAAAGATGTTTCTTGCAAATACACCAACGTCCATCTGTTTGATGCAGCAGAAAACTTGACTCATCGGAGGAGTCACTGAATGTCACTGAATGTTGTGCAAATATCCGCTTCTTCCGGCGATGAACTAACATTAGCACAAATGCAGTCAACATCCGTCTGTTGCGGAGACCCATACGCATCAGGGCTCTCTGCATTTCCGTTTTAGACATTTGCGGTAACATCTGGATTGAGCTCGAGGGTACGTTCCTTCACTGTATCGTGTCGATTGGTCCGAACACACCGTTACTGCCGGCGTTCTCCTCTGACATCTATGGCACGTGGTGTTTCACAATTGCTTATTCGTTATGGTGTCTTTTTCCAATGCTTGATATACTTTAGCCACGGCAGCATGCGAACGCTGTACAAACTCGTAGTTTTTGAAATACTGCCACACTTGTCCCGAAAGCCGATAATCATCCATCTCTGTATATCCGACAAATCGCTCTTTTATCCATGAGAATAACGTGTGGTGTGTTTCCCAAATGGGTACAAGACGTCTAATATACCCAACAAATGTGCTTCTGATGTGTGTCTTACTTCAATGGCTATTCATGATTTTAGGCAGTGGTCACAATATTGTGACTCGATTGTGTACAATAATCACAATAATCTGTAGTATACGTGTTTCAGGAAAAACGAGTTTGAATCAGAACAACTACATAGATCCATTGAAAGTTTGCCTTGCTGTGCAAGTTGATAAATGAGCTTGAGAGTTATGTCAGTATTTCATTTTGGAAATAAATTCTTGTTCTTTTCGTAAATCAGTTAATCGAGCGACTTGAGTGTAATGTGGCCCAAACTGCAAGCATTTTGTACAATCACATTTTTGCACTGTTCTCTCACCCTGCAATTACCTCAGAACACGGGCAAAGAACATGCTTAAAGTTTTGCTTGAAAACTCGGCAAACTGGATACAGAGACCCCAAAAATACTTTAAGGCTTTTGGTGGAGAAACTGTTCAGTGCTTTAAGCGATTCTGATCGGCAATTACGCTTCAAAAGTGTCGTACAATGGGCAAAATATTCCAAGCACATTAGACAACCATACGCCGGAACACCTACAAAAATGTTGAAACAATTGCGAAACTCATGGTTGGAATAATTGCTCACCATCTACAACATTTGCAACATTTGTAAAATTTCATATGAATTCTTCAAACCAATATTCATCAAGGACATCAGCGTGTATCACGTCGTTGGGAAGTTGTCCCTAGTTTGTTGGGACCAGAAGAAATGCATTCTTCACGTTTGGCCCGAGTTTCAATATGGAAGAAAGGATAATCAAATTAATTCGCATCTAAAATCATCACAGTTAACAAAATTGGGTTTATAGTTACAATCCGGATAGAAACAGCTCAACGGCTCCTCTCGAAGGAAGAGCCCATTGTCACCATAGAGAAGAAAGGAAGGAACATGTGAAAAAAGTTGTAAAATTTTTGTACGTCAGTAGGATTGTGTGCTACAAATTAGTAGCGCGTACTAATGCTTTGGACTTTAAATTTGGACTTTATATGAGACGTTTTCAGACTACTGAGAGCATGTTTCTAGCAAAATGCCTCATTATAAACTGATGTCTGCACCGTCGTATTCCGCTACAAGGGAGGCATCTAGTGCCTCCACTCCCCCTGCTAAACCTCAAGAAAGTGCAGTGGCCAAACCGCCTTCCCAGCGCTTTAATCACACATACTAGTCCCGGCTGTTGGAAAAAGTGATACGATATGCTTTCCACCCCAGATCAAGACAAACCTTTGCCGAAGCGCTCAATATGACAGATATGAAGAGATGGTCGTACACCTAATTTATTTCCCAGACTATTTGCCTAACTCCAACACGAGTTCCCCAGAGAACACCGCGAAATCCTCATTATGTATTGTGAGGTTCTCCACACAAAGTACTTCGATAATAAGCTGCCCATATACCTGTCGGCGTAGATTAAGTAGAAAAGCGGTCTCACCGAAGATTACAAATCTGTAGTTTCGAATACCCGTGTCGACAAATATGCTGTTTCTTTACAGTGTAGGGAAAAGCAGTACGATAAGTATGATTGATTAATGACTTTTGTGATGGGATGTGTACTAGGCAACGCTATTTGGCGAATCCAGAGAAGTTACCTTTTGATACTAAATAGGATGGAACACTGGCCTGGGGACGGAAAACGTCTCCAGTCGCCTTCCATACGCATTAAATTTAAAAATACACAATCGATATAACTAACGGTTGTTTCAAGAAATCTGGAAATCTCAGGGTCATGTGATCCCTGATCACTTAAATTGCCTCGAGATCTTTTACTACCCATATCGATGTAAATTCAGGATAGCAATGAACTAAGTATGAGTCAAGTTATATGTATCGGTCTCGCACCATAAAGAAAATTTCATTTAAATAAAGTTATTTTGATTGAAGATCAAGTACTTCATTCACAGTACAGGAAAAGCAAAACGGAAGAGATACTTGATCAGCAACCAGCAAGTATAATTTTGTGGGCAATTGATGTTAATTCCTTCCAAGAACATGAGCAATAGCTACTGGCCCATCAGTGATGAGAGACGGCACGTCGTTTTTCAAACGACACTCGGTCGACCCATCACGATTTCCGAGTACTTCAATATCTGGCTAATTTAAAATGATATCACACTGTAATACTTCTAGAACATTTCCTTATTACACTACTAAGCTTCATGGAGAAAAAATGTATTGGTTGGAAATATAAACTATTTATTATTAGTAAGTATTATTTTAATTAAATCACAAAACAAAAATTTCACGTTGAAAGCTAGCTATTTACTTTGACTTGTAAGAGTGAGAAAATTACAATTGTATTGCTGTCTGACCACAGCAGTACGCTAACATAGCCAGTCGAGTGTTATTCAGCTGATGATTACAATTATGAATAAAGCGAGGTAATGTTATTTTAATTTCCACCAGATACATCCTCTCATTGAGCGATGGTATCCACAGTCCAAAAGCCGGCTCTCCTGGCAATAGTCTGGATCTTCTCTAACGCTTGCTACATTCATATTTTACGCATGTCTCCTCTTTTATTTCGGGGATGAGCAAAAGGCCTTGTTGCCATTGGTGGGAATAAAGAACGCTAGAGTAGAATTTTGTTAGTTTAACGGAGCCAATGACGGGGTGTATGCTGAAATCCTTTCACACACCCCCAGGAATGAAATGTCTACCCCCAGCTATAAAACGTATTATATGGCCGGCTTCCACCCCGTCCCAAAAGGCCGGATCTGTGCTGTAACTGCATCTGGATCCTTTACTGCGACAAATGTTTTTACACCCAACAACAAGCTAATTTTCTCTCACTCTCTTTACTTGCCACATTCAGACTCTTGAGACATCACCTTATTCAAAAGTAATGAATTTGAAACTTAAGAGGACAACACAGGGGATCTAGAAACAGCGGAAATCTGAGCTTGTTGTGCTGTGGAATAAAAACTTCAATGAAGTTTCCAAAACATGGTGGAAGAGATAGGAGGTATTATTTTGAAGCGGACGGAGAAACAATTTTATTTTTGCAATCTTCCTTTGTTGTTACTAAGAGACAACGGCATAGAGAAAAAACAGTGCCGTATCTGTTTCCAGTCACAAAGCAACATTAAAAGAATTTTCGAAAATGGGTCGATTGGATCTGAAACTTTAAGTAGAGCGGAAAGGGAAAACGAACAGATAATCCTTGCACACGGCTCAAAGGTTATGCGAAATAATCGCTAATGTCTGAGTTTTCAGGAAAGAGCAGAGCAATGACTTATTCGGTGTGGTTACCAGCAGCTAATCTGCAACGTGCATATATTTCCCTTTGATAATTGTATCCTTTAAATGCTTTTCTTCTGTTTTAGTACTTTCAGATATCCTGGCAATTTCCCCTTCCAGCCAACAGTCGTTTTCCCTCTTCGGAAATGACGTTCTTCGTTGTACCAATTTGATCGAGACAACATGACGAGAAACTCTAACTTAATCTTGATGTTCATTTACATGGAGGATATAGACACATCCACACTGTCAATCATCCTCGCGAGCGGATGCCAACATAATGAACTCATCCTTTATCAATAAAAGTATTAGTACAAATGGCAAAAGCTGAGATGCAATCACCTAGTCGTTATTCTTTTTTTATAAAAGAACAACTACACTGTTAAGAATAAAAGCAATAGCGGTTGGAAAATAATCTCACGAATCGAACATTGACAGAGGGTCGAGACCCTGAACTCGGAACATGCGTATGGCGCGAGCCGTAGGCTCGCTTTATGCGCCGAATCTGTCTCATATTAGACTTTTGAGAGCTACCCCTATAAGGGTTCCCACTCGTGTATGGCCCTCCGTGTTTGGCCATTGTACGCGCTAGCTTCCATTTCCACTGTCCTTCTACCCACGTTGTGAGGTGCCATCCTCACGGGGGCGGACAAGTCCCCCCTCAAGTATTTCTTCTGTTGGTTGCCCAGCTTCCAGACGGGAGAGGCTGGAGTTTATAAATTTTGCCAGTTCTGCTAGCTCATGTCTTACAGCCGGTGTTTGTACACCGATCGACAGGTTCGCCCGGGAGCGAAGATCCCGTGTCACTGCTGCTGTGTGCGGGCATTCTAGCGCATAGTGGAGAGCATCTCCACTTGCGCTGCCACAACTGCAGGCCGGCGTTGAAAGGTGTTTTGTCCTATGGTAACAGGCCGGAAACCTTCTGTGACCTGTAACAATCTGCATCACGTAGTATCCCAGGTCTTTGTATGGCGTTGCGCCCACGTTGGGGACGATTTCATAGGTAAATCGGCCGGTCGTTGAGGTATCCCAACGTCTTGGCATCATCGTTCTCGATAAGAGCCGTTTTTTGTACTGTGCACTACTTGGAGGGACATTTCAAGTTTAGAGCTTACGCGGTAGCCAGCATTCGTTAACTGGTCAGCCACCTCGTTACCCGGGGTCCCGTAGTGGCCGCGCACCCAGAGCAATTGGACAGAACGTCTACTGCGCTGCGAGTACACTGCCCTCGCTAGCCCCCAGATAAGAGGGGTTGGGTTCATCAGTGTCTGGATAGCACCGAGAACCGACATGCTGTCGGATAAGATTTTTACACTAGTGGTGGGGGGTAGGGCTCCCACCCAGACTATCGCTTTCTGCAAGTCCATGGCCTCAGCTTGAAAGACGATTGCCTCGTCATTCAGTCTGAATTTCAGGCTATGCTCCAGACCCCCATCTTTAAATACACAGAGTGCACCGCCTATATTGTTTCCCTCTTTGGAGCCGTCAGTGAAGACCTCGTACCCTTCATCCGACTGATCCCCGGCAGTCCAAGGATACGTCGGTAAATCCGCGGGTGTACTCTCCAAGGTTCCACCTCTGGTTTCGAGAGTGCCTCCATGGTCTCTACATGAAAGGAAGGGCGTTGAATTTTCTCTCCCCGAAAGAAGGCGGCTTCCTGGGAAACCACCAAGTTCAACGGGAAGGATGCCTGCCAGTACGCATAGAGCACCACTCGAGACCGTTTTATAGGCTCGGAAAATACGTATCGCACAGACTCTTTGGATGGAGGCTAGGATTTTGACCTCGCGCACATTACCCTCTGTCTTCCACCATGCACCGGCAGCATACACCACCATCCGCTCTAAAGCACGTTTGTACACCATTCTTAGTGCGCCATCCCCCAATCACCCGGATCTTACGCCACCACCCTTCTAGGACCGTCTCCCGTCAGGGGCATCCCTCTCTTCCATCTCAGGTCATCCACCAAACCATCCCATTGCCCGGACAACGCGGACTAAAATTCCCAGTTGCCCGGGCAAAGTATGCTAGTCGGCTCATGACTTGCACTACGTTTTCCTTTACCCGACGCAGAAAGAGGGAAGAAACTTAAGACTCTTATCGATCGTTACTCCTAGAACCTTAATCTCGTCACATAACTCAATAAATGAGCCTCCCATCCTGACGTAATGCTTCAGCCTACTTCCCACGGACAACTATCGCCTGAGTCTTGGGAACGTTGAACCGGATGCGGTGGGCCACACTCCACTCTAGTATTTTCTCTAAAGCTTCACCTACTCTTACCTGCAGTTCCCCAGGTGTGTTCACAGAGACTCTAGGAGTAAAATCATCATCATCATAGGCTTGCATAGCACTCCCTTGGAGATCGAGCGCTAGCGCGTTATTTCCAAAGGAACGGGCTGAGGCAGGAACCTTGTGGAGTCCGACGCTTCTACTGTAAAGAAAACCTTTACTTCATGTCGACGCCAGGAATCGAACCCGGAACGTTCTACTCCGGAGAGCGCTTTAACCAGTTAAGCTACGCCGACTGAGGATTTCTGTGCTTATTTTTGAACTCTTTTGTGTGTGGGCATTACACTGCTGCCTTTCCAATCTCACTCCTTTGGCTTCGGCTACAACTTTCCTATGCGAGAGATAAGAAAGCAGGGTCCCATAGATGTTACAGGGACAGCCCATCACTTTTAATTGTTGGAGCATGTCTGGCCACCACACACCATGTCAAACGTTCCCTCCACGTCAAGCGACATCACTGATTACTGTGACCGGGGATCACGTTTTATACATAAATGCATTTACAAGTGCTTGCAGTTTGTTATTAAAACACACACATACACTTTTTATTTTTACAATATATTTTACAATACAGAGTGACAATTATTGTTTAGACAGAATAAGGGGTGTATTTCATACGTGGACGTTGTGTAGGATCACTGCCACACCGCCAGTGAGATATAGTCATATAAAAGTTAAACGGTAGACAGAGTTTGGGGTTATTCGAACGATGGCGTGCAAACAGTAATACTCCATCGAAGAACGGACTTTTCTCGATAACAATTATTATAAAATGGGTAAAAACATCTTAAAATTGCCTTGCAAATGCTCCACAGTATTCAAAAATCGGCCAAAGCCATCTCGCGTTACAATCATCCATTTAATAAAGAAATTTTTAAAAATTGGTTCCATCCTTGATGCCTATAAGGGAAGTGTTAAGCCAAACGTTACTGCAAGGACAGAAGAATATCGATGAGCACAGGTCTGCAAAAAAATACTTTCGAAAAACTGACTTGGATGTTTCAATTGATTCAAATGTTGAAACCGAAAATTTTACCTATTCTGCTCCATCACGGCCAGATTAAAGCAAATAAGAACTAATAGTACATTTATTAAGGTTACGATATACAAAAAGTAAAACATTTAATGTATATTTCCATATTAACTAAGTGAAGTTCGAATCGAAAGATTTACGAATCAATTTAATAAGAAAATATACATTACTTATTCTTGATTAGCCTTACAAAATCGCTTTTGTTTCTCTTGAAAACTTCTCCGGGTGCATTTTCGCGTGTGAACGGTTTCTGGTATGTCCCACAAGAGCATCCAGTAGCAGTCCGCCATCATATTTACATTACAATTTTCTTGATACCTCTGTTCCATATGTCTAATTTCCTATTGAAATATTTTTCTCTTGCTTTTCACTGAAAGCTCCCAAACTTTTAACCTTGAGGAGCTGAACTTTTTTTTGTTCAGTATGGCGTCCCTGAGGTGATTGTCTGTGCCCGAGCCTTTTTACTTTTTTGTTTCGCATTCCCTTATGTTTGGTAAAGCATGGCCAGTGTAAACCAGCTTCAACAGGTTTTCACAGTTCTAACCAGTAAGAAGGCGGGAAAACGAAACCATGCGGTTTCCGAGGAAAGACACCTGTAACTTGTGCTATTACAAGACTCGTTGTCATTTTTTTTACATAGTAAGAACATCTGAATCATTACCTCACTTGTAACTCCCATGTCATTCAGCACAAATTAGGATCTTTCAAATCTTTATGTATTTAACAGTTTTCAAATAAGGGACTTCCCTGTTAACATATCAAGTCAAATTTTGCCAGAGAGAGTGTAGTGTAACCGTTAACTTTAACTCTTAACCACTAACCGTGACGCACTCTCCCACGGAAAAAGGGAAAGCGAACGTCACCCATGACGTCACTGAGCAGCTGTCTTAAAAAAAAAACTCGTTCCGTAGCAAGTCAGTTAGAGAGGAGAGGTGACTTTAACCGGAGACTGACCCTACCCTGAAAGACTGCTGCTACTGAA
>JJRW01S0001273.1:169623-180830 GCA_001188405.1 Loxosceles reclusa
GCTTATGCATTTCTTTTCTGTTACCATCTAGTAACCATTACCTTGATGGCTCTGCTCTTAGTTGAGAGTTTCATAGCATAAGAATATAAAAAAATTAAACTTGCATGCACTCACATAAAAGTTGGCAATGTTGATCACCATGCCATTTTGAGTGGCATATAAAATTTTTGTTTCATTCTTTTAAATGAATGACATTACAAAAAGATGTGGTGTGATTCACGTCAGTGAGCAAAAACATAAATTGACTGTCAAAACTTCATAATTGTAAACATATAGCAGTATACCTTAACATAATTTTCTACAACAGTAAAAGAAATGAAATTTTCTGAAATTTAATTCTAATAAAATGAAAAATTTTCTCTCAACACTACTAATCAATGCACTGAAGAAACTATAAACTTCATTTCAAGTTCTTACCTTTATTTCCTGTACCATAATATGCTCCCAGAACAACAAGATCAGCACTATCAGCCATGGAACCTTCATCAAGGTAATCTTTCTTAACTTTCAACCAGTGTCGTTTTCCAGGTTCATAAATACTCTAAGAGGGAAGGGGGGAAAAGATATATAAGGGTTGTACAAATGAAAAGTGGACAAGTTGAATAAAAGTAATACCTTGATTAGAAACTAAAAAGAAATCGCCATGAGCATTGTAACACTGGTCCCACTGTTTTGCCAGCAGGTCAATGTCCTTGCAGGCGAATGAATGAAATGAATGAATGGAATAGAATGAATGAATGAGGCTGTTTCTTGAGGAAGTCCTGCACTGCTTCCTTCACTTCATCGTCCGAATAAAAACGTTTCCCTTGTAAAGAATTTTTAGTGGTCCAAAAATGTAATAGTCACAGGGGAACAAAAATTCAAACAGTACGCTGGATGTTCCAATTATTTCCAATGGAATTTGTGTATGGGAAATGTGTGGGAAGGCATTATCATGATGAAAGATCACTTGCTGTGAGAGAAGGCCTGGCCATTTGCTTTTGATTGCTTTGTGTAGTTTCAAGAGAGTACTGCAGTGCTGTGATGAATTGATAGTGCACTGTTTTGGCAGGAAATCAATCAAAAGTGGTCCACAGTAATTGAAGAAAAACGTTAACATCACTTCGTGCAGCGAGCACCGCTTTTGATTTTCTCGGTGGAGGAGATGACGTGTGTTGCCACTGCATACTTGTTCTCCTCAATTCGGGTGTGTAGTGGTGACACCATGACTCATCATCCACAACAATGAGTTTCAGAAATGTGAGATCTTTGTTATAACAGATCAAATGCTGCAGACTGAGGCTCATTCGTTGTTTCTTGTGATCAGGGGTAAGGTGTTTCAGTACCCACTGTGCACACACTTTACTGTACTGCAAATGTTGATGGACAATTGATTGCATCATTCCTCTACTGAGACAGTGTGCTGCACAGATGTCGTGAGTCGTAACTCTTTGATAACCTCTCATCATTTCATCAACAACAGCAATGGATTCCTTGGAGATCGTGGTGTTTGCTTGCTGCTCTTGGCAGATCCGATGCTGATGTCTGCCCTTCACAAAAACTTTTACACCATTTGTTCACAGCCGTTCATCCTGGACAGTGCTCGCCATAAATAGCCACCATTTGACAATAAATGTCTGCATTACACTCATCTTCTGCAACTAAAAACCACACTATTGCACATTGTTCTGTACTGCACGCATCCATCTTTCACACGACTCTTTACATTCACTTTAAATGTTCTCATGTGAACTGGTTCATCAGTTATATGCAATCTGTGGTGCACTTCTCCTACCTTCCTTTATAACACTGCATGATAGCACTGCTATCGCTGCTGTACTTCTGACGTTGTCACACGTGTCTACTTTTCATTTGGGCAACCCTTATATACAGAGAGAAAGAGAATTTAATAATTTCATCAAGAAAGGTACTACTGAAGTTGGCAAAATGGTGTTGGAGGAAGTTGACAATTATATTTACTTTGGCCAACAAATGTGAATGGATGGGAACAGTATGGATGAAATTGATCACAAAGTGAAGCTTAGATGGAAAACTTGGAAGAAATAGCGTAATATTTAAAGAAAATATGCTATTGTGTTTGAAAAGAAGTCTTCAATCAGTGTTTGCTTCCTGTTCTGATGTATGGCTATGAAATATGGACATTGACAGCAAAGGCAATTCAGAAACTGTGGACTACACAAAGAAGTATGGATAGATGTGGGAAAGAGACCCTCATATCCTCTCCACAAAGCTGAGATATTAAGGAACATGCCTAACCTCAAAAGGTGGACCATAGTAATCCATGAGTTCTGACACCAATGTAACAAGTGGCCCTATCAATACTAGAATCAAACCGCAGTTCTCTCAGTTTCAGAATGAGCACCCTCACAATTCAGCAATGTAGGCGGCTGTAGAAGTAGCTTGTAATCAATGTGTTTTGTGAAAGGAATTTCACAGTATTCACTATTGACTTCTGGTTAGATTTACATTGCTAGTAGTTTGTTGACAAGTGAACCTGTCACACTTTAGTAACCGCCCTTTTCTCTAAGGACTGCTTGTCCCTGAACAATAATTTTTATTTTGAAGTGTATCTTGAATTATAAATTTTTAGCATTTGTTTGGTATAATGCCAGTTTGTTGAGATAGGCTAGTTTAGTGTGCACTTCTTGTGCTAGGTAATATATTGGGACGTGATCTGTAGTGGTTCAGTTATAGACCACTTAAAGACACACCTATCCTCTATGTGTGTGTAAGGATTGAGAAACAGCCCATTTGAATTACTAACAATACTGTTATGGGTAACTATAGGCGTTAAAAATAAGTAAACAAATATGCAAAATGAATTCATAAGAATGACAACCCAAACAAAAATGAAGCACACTTAAATAAGACATGAGATCGAAACTTAGGAATACGAGCAAGTTTATTACAAAATTGAACAAAAAATAATAAACAAATATTAACAAAATGGCACTGATATATGTACAAATTAAAGTTCATACACTCTCTAGAACTTACACAAAATGAATAACATGAAAATTTAATACATGATCATACACCTATTTATTATCTCAGGAATAAAGCCAGCTAAAATTACACTCAACACAAAATATAAAATAAATAAGGGGAGGACTGTTTGCTGTTTCTCTTCTCGATGATAATAAAATCTGCACACTGCCACTTTATGACAATCTTCACAGCAAATTCCAACACACAAGACCGAAAAATGCCAATTACTCACCCTTTTTGCCGACAATCGAGAAACAGCTCAAGTTTGTGAAGTACTTGCAGTGCCGAAATCATCAAGAATCTGCAGATTGTAGTCACAATGATAATCTTCCCTTTCTCTATTTCACAGAGAAGAAGACACTATGCAAATTTTACTTCTCAACTCGATGAAAAACATCTCTGAAAGCCTTTCTTAAACAAAACTCTGCAACAGTTTCTTCAACAAAGGTTGTTCAATAAGCCTCACTTGAAAAGAACATAAGATAATCACTCTTCGGTATCTTCAGTAACGACTGCCAAAAACTGTGCAATTGGTTATGTCTGCTTCCCTTTTAAACAGCAGAACAAAGTTCTCGAACCTCAGAGAAGTCCCTATACCAATGCTTACTCATCCAGAACTATCTCCTTCCCCCTTACTACCACGTGTGTAAGCATAATTTTTTTTCTAAGCTGACGCATGCCTGGAACAACCGACATGACTGTCTCTCCGCTGTACTCTACCAGAGGGTGTTAGCAGTACAGAGCACTTAATTTTCATTACAATACTTCTATGAGGCTAGCTACTACTAGCAGACTTCAACATAAAGGTGCATGGTTTCTTTAGCTGCTCCTAACTGGCCATTTTTTAAATGAATACAGCTTGCTCTGTTCTTGTTAGAATTTTGCAGCCTCACACCATTTTAATCCAGGCATATCCATCTTCAACTTACTGCTGTGCTTTTTCAACTCCTGATGTTCTTCATTCATGCAATACTCCACTTCTTGTATGACATACTTTCCCAGCAGATTTATCCATTTGACACCTGTTGACATCATCACTAATTTTCTTTTGCTTCTTTGGAAATAACTCCCTGTTTACAGTCAACTGGTCTATTTGAGCCCAATTAAGCTTGTGAGCCAGATGCAACTCTGTGGCATATCACAGAATCTCCTTCAGCCCCTTATAATTTCAAGCCCCATAATGGGCTATAATCTGTATTTCATGAGTTTGCCCAATTTGTACCAAGCTGAGGCTAATCCAACAACTGCATCTATGGTAATAGACCTGTTCCTCTCTTGAATAACTTGATACTTTGGAGGCCTTTACCATCCACTCCAATAAGGAATCTTTGGTCAACAATCTCTCCTCATCCTCAGCTCACCTTCCTCCAGAATGGATGCAACTTCTTAATTTTAATGACCCTCCACCTAGCCAGATGGATCTACCCTAGCCAGTGATAGTCACACACATCCCATACCACAACATGAAAGAGAAACTGTAGCCAGAACCTCACCACCTGGCATTACCAGATTTGGATTTGATGAGGATAGTCAAATGGTTACTGTTGAAAACTCACTACTCCATGAATTTTATCTTACTGTGCAGATTAATCACTGAAAAACTATTTATATGTTCAAGTTTCTACTGTACAACCCTTCCCTGAAAATCACATCTTTCAGAATCAGTGGGAGTACAAAGTCAATATGAGGCTGAAGTTCAATTTTTCAGTTTATTTCAATATTCACAAGTTACAGAAGATTAGATAAAATAGTAGATGCAATACCTTGGCAGACACAAAATTTTAACAGTTATATATGGCTTCTTTCAAATGCATAGAAAATTTGCTTTACAAAAAAGCCACAGTTAAATATCTGAAGTCATAACTATTTCCAAAGAAAGAAAACACATGCAGGAAACTTTACATACCAGTTTATCCTTAATGAGAAGTCCTTCAAGTCCTTGCTTAATAACAGATGTTATCATTTTCTTTAATACAGAAGGTTCCTAAAACATGCAAAGCACAACATTTAAATCACACAGCAAGACCAGCCTTATGTATATACACAATGAAAACACAGCACATAATCTTACAAAATGTAAGATTCTTTTATTTAACAGTTTACAAAATTTGCATTATTACTATCATGAATTTGTATAAATAATACAGCATAGTTCAATATTAAAATAGCAAATAGCTTAAATATACACATGTAGCTTAAAGAGTATAACCTGATTGTCTTTTAATGCTATGATGTACCTCCAGTACAAGTCAGAATCAAGCTTGAACATGACACTTTTTTAAGCAAGAATTAAATGAAAATATAAAAAGCACTGTTCTAAACTATCATTTTAATTACGTGATCATCAGACTTATTAAATGAATAAAGGGACTTCATTACATGACTCTTTCACCAGTTATGCTGACGGATCATCATCAGCATGTTACACTAATACCATAGTGACATTTATTGCAAACTTCCAGTGTGAACTCACCAGCAGGACATCATGTCTTCAATCATTAACTGAAAGTCTGTGACATCCAGTCCCTTGGATTCCTTTAACTGTCATGTACTTGTGTTCTTTGTCAACTTTTAGATCTCCTATGATGAACTTTTACTTTATCACTGATATCAGCATAACTACAACATTATGAGGTATTTAATGTGCAAATATTAATGATTACATAATGTTAGTTTAAAATGGTGCAGTTTGCATTTTCATATAATTCTTGTTTTGAAAAAAATCAATGTTCAAACCTGATTCTAACTTGTATTCTTGGAGGTGCATCCATCCTTGGAGGTATTTGAAGATAATAAAGTTAAGATTGAAAATTCTTATACTTTAATATGTATATACAGGGTATCCCAGAAAAGACTCCTTAACTTTGAAATGGAATAACTTGGAAGTAGTGATAGTAGGTTGGTTAGCAAAAGGAATATAATGACACAAGAATCTGTAAAGGCCATATTGTGTCAAACATAAGGTAATTATGAAATGCTACAAATGACCCCTAAGGGACACCATGATACTCCATCTATTCTCCAAAAAGGTGAGACCCTGAGGAGGAGACGGAAAGATGAAATAAATGGTATGTTTAATAGGCAGCCCCTAAAATTACATATAACGACTGTCAAAAATAAGTACAACTGCAACAAACAGCTGCAGTAGTCATGCAATTTCTTTAGTGGTGAAACTGTCTGTTGTAACTAGCTATAAAATCAAAACAAAATGTTTTCACTATAGCCACCTTGCATAGCAATAACATGGCACAAACAAAAGGCAAAATTTTCAGCAACCTTCTGTAATGTGTCTGTAAAAATAAACAAGCACATGCATCAAAGTGAATTGTTCAAGTTTTTCCAGTGTTTAAGATTTCCTACTGAAAACTGCATTCTTCCAGTGGCCCCACAGAAATAAGTTGCACAGATTCACATTCGGTGAGTACAAGGCCAATCTATGCCAGTTCCTGTCACTTGGGAATAGTTGAGAGCAATCACTATTACAGAAGTATCCATGAAAAAAGGCAAACATGTTAGGAGTATCATATGGTTGAGTACCATCTTACATGAACCATGAAGTGTCTGCTGCATGCACCAATGCTTGAGATATAGCAACAAACTGCTGCAAAACATCAATGCGCCATGGTGAATTTATCAGTTCCCACATGAAAAGGCCCTATGCTGCCTTTGCTGAAAGCTGCAGCCCATACATGAAGTTTTGGGGAATGCAGTGGTCATGCAACAGCAACATGCAGGTTTTCGGTTCCCTCAATATGCCAGTTATGGATATTTATTTGCAAAGCCATACAAATGGAAATGGATCTCATAGGTAAACCATATGCAGCTGACATCCAAATCACTTGCATCAATCACCTGGAGCATATAGTTTGCAAGGGCTTCTTCATGTTGTGGCACTGTCACACTGATCACCTGATGAAACTGAATTCTGTATGGTACAACTGCAGGGTGTTTTACATAATTCTGTTTAGTTATTCATTTCAATCTGACCTCAGCTGCTAGTCTTCAGATAGGTTTACAGGGAGAGCATTTAATATTTTGAGCAACTTCACTGCATTCTCACAAGTCATGAACAAAACAGCTATGTCCTATATTTCCTAATACTACTAAATGGTTAGCAAAGCTACCTGTACACTGAAATTTTGTAAACAAATGTTGATTCTTTTCATTACTGCACCTTTTGTCTCCATGGACACAAATCCAATAGGTGATGCTCAAGTACAATGAATACCCATCGCTCCAACAAATATAATATGGCTTCATCAATGTCTATTTTCACCTTCTTAAATATGTAATACTTCCTTTCACATTTCGAGAGTGGAACAGAAAGAAGAATGAATAATCTGTGGTTCGCGCACTCATTAAGGGAAACAGCACTGTGAGTGGAACACCAGCTGAAATTTTATGGGCTGCCCACTAAACGTACCATTTATTTTTATTCCTTTATCTATTACTGCTTCTGAGTTATTCCATTTCAAAGTTCTGCAGCACTTTCTGAAATATTCAGCATATATATATACAAGGTTTGTTCAAACAGTATCCAACCATAATTTTTCATGCATAAACAAATGAAGCTAGGGAGATGTAGTTTGGTGTACATTATTTAGGTGATGCTAATATGCAATAAGTGAATTTTTCCTTACCTGCAGAAGCTGTCAGTCGACAGCAGACTGCAAATGAGAGTGGGGAGGTGACTGCAAATAAAAATGACAGAAAAACTTGAACAAACTACTGCATCAAATTTTGTATAAAGCTTGGTAATTCGCAATGGAAATGATCCGCAAGATAACTTTAGGTGTGAAGTGCAAATTGCAAAAGAAGCAATGTGCACTACAAAGGTAAACAAGGGGTACAAGCCACATATCAGTGGAGAGTAAAGCACGTTCTGGTAAGCCCTCAACATTCAAAAATTACATCTCCACATTCCAAACTTAGATCGTCATTGACCAAATGAGGATCCTTGTGATGCAGGATAGTCAAATCATGATCAAAGAACTTGCAGACAATATGGGCAACAGAACTGGATCTGTTCATTTCATTGTGACTGAGGTTTTGGGCTTTGGGAGAGTATCAGTGAAGTTTGTGCCAGAGCTGCTAATGTTCGAACACAAGCAACTCCATTTGGAGATTGCACAGGACATGCTGGAGACTGTGAACACAATAACACATCTGCCCATTCTTCACAGTTGATACAGATATTCTTGGCCAAACACAACACACCTGTGCTGCTTCAGGCTCCTTACTCTCCTGACATGGCTCTGAGTTCTGGCTTTTCCCCGAGCAGAAAATGTCCCTGAAAGGTATCAAATTTTAGTCCAGAGAAGACATCATGCAGAATGCAGCAGACTAGCTGCATGCCATCCCAAAAGAGGTATTCCAGCGCTGCTTCCATTAGTGGCAGAACCATTGAGAGAAGCGTGTGACAGCCCAAAGAGACTACTCTCAAAGATATTAGAGTGAGTTTGTTGTATCTGGATATGAGTATTTTTTATGAACAAAGGTTGGATACTTTTTGAACAAATCTCGTATTTGTTAAGCACAAACACCAAAATCACTCACTGAGCACAAAAGACCCACTGGCCCAAAAATGTGTTTTGAATCTTTTAAAAGGCTCAGAACATGTTTTTTACATTAACAATATTTTTGCTTAATGAATAACTTCAATATTTGTGTGTAACACATGCACAAGAAAAGTGGGAATTTCACAAATATTCAGTTACAGATACAACATAACATGTCATGCAAACCAAATTCTATAAATTTACCCATTGTTATTTTTGCTTTTTGTTTAAATTACTCTTATGCATTATTTTAAAAAAAATTTTCGCTTTACTGTCCAAATATCTAAATGTTACATAACAGCATCAGTAAAGTTAAGTGGAGGAGAACTAACACTTCTTTATGGGCTTTAAAATCTTACTTTTTAAGACACAAGCAATGCCAGACAAATTGGCTAGTGATTTAATAACATATACATTAGTGTCATTAAATCACAATTTCAATCTCCTGATCATTATAGTGACTTCAGAGAATTTTCAAAACTTTTTTTTAACTTTCTTCAAAAACTTTTCTTTATATAACAGTAACTTTAAAAAAATTTTGAAAAGGAAAACAATAAGTTGAACAATAATACATGAACAGGACAGGAAAAAACAATTATCATACCTCAACATATTTCTGTTCTGATAACATTACATGGTTTTTGACAGGCCTCATATTTTGCTCCAAAATTGTTCTTCTTTCTTTAAATGGCCTATTACAAAGTATTTTTGTATAAAAGCTTCATGCAGAAACATTTTGGTACTTTAGAGTAAAACCACAAATAGATATAAGTATTATTAGCAGTAAACTTGCCACTTTAAAAATGAAAAAAGAAAAAAAAGATAACATACCTAACACACACACACAAAATACACTGAAGTGCAAAACGTCATGGGATAGTAACATGCAAATATCCAGGTGGCAGTAACATTGCATAAAATATGCATAAATGGGCTGTGCATTGTTAGTTCTTTCAGTTGTACAGTAGTGAGTCCTGTGAAACATTGTCTGACGTGATTATGGCTACACAATGACAACTGACCGACTCTGAACATGGAGTGCTAACTGGAGCTAGATGCATGGGACATTCCATTTCTGACATTTGTAAGAAATTCAACATTTCTCAATCCACAGTGTCAAAAGTATCTGATTTCAGGATTACTTCATACCATGGACAATGTAGTGGCCAACCCATGTGTACTTAATAACCGCAACCAGCAAGATTTGTGTGTGTATGAGTAGAGTAGTCTGTACTAACAGACAAGCAACACTGCATTGAAAAACAGCAACAATCAATGAGTCACGTATTAGACATGTGTCCATAAGGTCAGTGTAGCAACATTTGGTGTTGATTGGATATGGCAGCAGAAGACCGACTTGAGTGCCTTTACTAACAACCCACTATTGGCAGCTGTGCCTATCCTGGGCTCGTAAACATATCAGTTAGACATAGATGATTGGAAAATGTAGCTTAGTCAGATGAGTCATGGTTCCTTCTGGTACGAGCTGATGGTAGGGTTCAGGTGTGGCAAGGTACAACCCAAGGTGTGAACAAGGTACTGTGCAAGTTGGTGAAAGTTTCATAATGGTGTGGGGCATTTTTTCATGGCATGGACTGGGTCCTCTGGTCAAACTGAACCATACACTGACAAGAAATTATTATGTTTAGGTGCTTGGAGACCATTTGCAACCATTTTCATAAACTTCATGTACCCAAACAATGATGGAATTTTCTAGGATGACAATGCACAATGTTACCAGGCCAAAATTGTTTGCTATTGGTTTAATGAACCTTCTGAAGAACTCTAGCAAATGATGTGGCCACCTAAATTAGCCAGACATAAACTTCGCCGAACATATTTGGGATATGATAGAAAGGTCTATTCATACAAAATATCCTGCCTCTGTATCACTTCTGCAATTATGGATGGCTATGCAGACAGCATGGCTAAATATTTCCTCCAGACACTTCCAATGACTAGTTAACTCAATGCCATGTCGAGTTGCTGGTCTAAAGGTAGTCCAACACAATATTAGGGGGTATCCCATGACTTTTGGCACTTCAGTGTATTTTATACACAGTTGTTCACACAGATGAAAAAATAATACATTTCACCCCTTGCCCCCATCCTCCCCATGATAAACAATTTTCCAATTATAAGTGCCAATTCTTAAAGGCAGCTGCAGAGATGAGAAATTTTGTACAAACTTTTAAATTTAACTCAAAATTTACTATTGCAAACCACATTAGGTATGTCTTTTCATTTATGCATTACTGTTATACAAACTCATAACAGAATTGGATAGCCTTAAGAAATGTTACAAAGATCTATTAAAGTTAAGTTGTGACAAACACAATATTACAAATGGAATGCTAAATGGATTGGGTACCTTGGGGGATGCCGTGTCACAGTGTGTGCTCACTCGAAATTTATTCTAGAGGACTAACTGTAAAAATCAAGGGTTTGCAACATGGAACCTGACAAAAAGACAAAATATATCATCTGCCACAAACAAGAAATGCTGAATATTTCATGGTCCAAGTGGAAATCAGACATGTGACTTTGAATTGATATTCCAATATCTTACCACCTGAACACAATGGCAGGTAGGTTTTTAACTTGTTTCCATGATAAATGTTTGCTTTTATATTCTGTTCACATTGCATGGGACTACAAGCA
>JJRW01S0001279.1:186722-198241 GCA_001188405.1 Loxosceles reclusa
TTCAAGTGCTAATGTTTAGCACTTTAGTTTTATCAAGTCAATAATTTTAAACGTATTCTAAGTACCTAAACTTTAAATCTTTCAAATGAATTTAAATTAATGTTTCGTTTGAAACGTTAATTTGCATTCAGTCGAGCAAGGGCCTTAATTGGCTTAATAGTGTTTTACAAGTTTTTAAATCTACTTATCTGATTGTAGAAAACATCAATAATGGGGGTCTTTAAAACCTTTTGAACTTTTCTAACGCGCAGCTGAACTTTAAACACAATTTGATGTGTCTGAAACCTAGACACTTAGGCGTTTAACACTTGGGCGCTGTTCCGCGCGTGCTTCACACACTGCTTATTAAGAATTTTTCGTAGTTTTTATGTCTTCCCATCAAGAGAGCGAACGAGCGCCTTTTCGGCTTAACGTTTGAACTCCTTTATACTGCATATTGGCCAGTCATTCTGAAGTGGCGTTTTTTTCGACGTTGCCTAATTCTTGATTTTCTGCTGTGGAGATGCATGGTACGATAGTCATATGTCTGTTCGGGAAATGTTAACTGTTTATCAGGGAGGAGGTTAGTAAGCATTACAAAGTAGAGCATACAAATTTACACTAGACACGGCCCCTTTCGACAGTGATGCTGACAATGAATGATGATGCTGGTTTTTTTAATAGATGAATTTCGAAGTCGAAAATTTGAATATTCGTCTTTTGCACCTTGAAGAAGTGATGTTAAACAACGTGAATGAGATGTGAAGGGCCCATCCTGTTACAAAATATACGCTATTTCTGTTCTGGAAGTACACTGTAGAAAAAGCTGCTGAAAAATACGAAAAATGTATTGAAAAAAAAAAAGCTTGCAACGAAAAACAGAACTTTGTATTTCACAAAATTTCCGTTTTGAGTAGTTTTTCTCTTCTCAATTTACGGAAATTCCGTGATTTCACAAATGTCACTTTTACAGCTTTTTCATATTGTGATATTCCATTGCACCTGCACGTTGAAAAGCCGGGCTGTGTCGGACTAGCTAACGTAGCATGAGATTCGGTTTGATTCAGGGTCGTAGCCCGACCTTCAAGACGTTCAGTTAATGAACTTTTACCAATGGCTAACTTGTGCATTCGTTTTGCACTCATGATTGACGTAAAGTCAAACTCCGTAAACTCAAATTTCGTTAAATTAAAGTCAACAATTTCTGAAAACTTAATTAATTCACCACTTGTGAATTTTCAAGTAAAACTGTATAAACAACACAAATGACAATAAACTTAAATATCTCTAATTTGAGTCAATGAATACAAGATGTTTAAATAAAACAACTTTTTTATTTTGGTCTAAAGCTTTATACAAGTCCCTAAGGCTCCAACTAACTGAGCAGCTGAGAAAAGCCAAATGATTTCAATACTTTCACAACTAAGTATAATACACGTTTACAAGTGAGAAGTTTAACTTCTAAATTCTTAAGTTTGCACTTATAATGTACTCTTATCTCAATTTAACCTTCAATGAAAATCTAAACACATTCAATGTAATGTGTAAAGAAAAAAAAGTTTAACTTATCTGACAAGTGGTCACTTTCTATTGGGAATCTAATCTCAAACCTCTCTGGAATCAGCCAGCATTGTAATGAGCCTCCGGATAGCACACGACAAGTCTCTAGACTAATGCCAGGAGCGCGCGTAAGATTTTTATTTCATCTGCCCAGCAGACGTCAGTCACTTTTCCCTTTTTTTCCAGTGAGCAAGTGTGCAGGGTTAAGGTTAGCGTTGTTGCTAGTTGTTACATTACAACGTAACTTAAACATTTTCAGTAAGTACCAGACATGGGAGTACCCAAGTTTATTTGAAGGGAGGAAACTGTCGAACATGACAACGAAAAACAAAAACCTACGATAAGAAGAAATTCGGTATATATACACCGAAGTGCTAAAACTAATGTGTTAGCTATATGCAAATATCCAGGTGGCGGTAGCGTCGCGTAAAATACGCATAAATGGGCAGTGCATTGTCAGTTCTTTTAGTTGAACGGTAGTGGGTTCTGTGAAACATTTTCTGATGTGATTATGGGTACATGCCGGGATTTCACCGACTTTGTACGCGAAATACTAGTCGGAGACAATGGAAACTTCCATTTCTGAACATTGTTCAGGAATTCATCATTCCTTGATCCAGTGTCAAGAGTGTACCGAGAGTACCTGATTTAAGACATCACCTCCGATCATGGACAACGCAGTGGCCGACCGCGTGTACTTAAAGACCGCGACCAGCGACGTCTGAGTAGAGTAGTCTGTGTTAACTGACAAGCGACTCTGCATTAAATAGCAGCAACAATCAATAAATCACAGACTAGGCATATGTCCATTAGGTCAGTGAAGCAACATTCGGTGTTGATCAGATATGGCAGCAGAAGGCCGTCTCGAGTGTCTTTACTAACAACCCGCCGTTGGCAGCTGCGCCTATATTGGGCTCGGTAACACACCAGTTGGACGGCAGATGATTGGAAAAACGCAGCTTGATCAGATGAGTCACGGTTCCAGTTGGTACGAGCTCATGGTATGGTTCGGGTGTGGTGCACATTTCGCGAGACCATGGGCCCATGTTTTCAACAAGGTACTGAGAAAGTTGATGGAGATTCCACAATGGTGTGAGGCGTTTTTTCACGGCATGGACTGGGTTCATCAAACTAATCAAACTGAACTATTAGCTGACTGGAAATCGCTATGTTCAGCAGATGATGTGGCTACCTAAATCGCCAAATATGAACCGCCTTGAACATATTTGGGATATGAGCGAAAAGTCCGTTCATGAGAAACATACTGCCACTGCAACACTTCCGCAAGTACCGACTACTATACAGACAACATGGCTGAATGTTTCGTCCGGGGACTTACGGCAACTAGTTGTCTCAAAGTGTGACGTCGACCTCCTACATTTCGCCGGTTTGAAGGCGGTGCTTTGAAAGAGAAATACAACAATTTCTGTATTTAATAACAATCAAAGATGGTTGAAGAATATCCATAAAGAAAATGTCGCCTAACAATAAAATCACAGTGAAATTCTATTTTCGCCGGGAAGAATTAAAAAAAAAAATCAAAATCAGTAAGCCTGAATACTGCGTTTTTTTCTCTTTATTTTATGATAAGGTTATTAAACCAATCGTAAATATCTAATATGATTGCTTCTGAGCTGTTTTTGTATAGTACGGTTAGGAAACTAAATATGTAATATTACGGTGCCTTAGCTGTTTTTGTAAAATATAGTTGAATAACCGTAATTCTGAAATATTTCCATAAACAGTAAAAGTACGGCTAATGAGTGTGGACAAACTGTTGCCGATATTATCCGTAATTTCACAGCGATATTTTTAAGAAAGTAGATCAGAGGACGCCAAATTGTCGATCGCGTGCTACCAGTTGCTAGCGAGGATATTGCACATTGTATAAAATATCGCGCCCATAAAGAAAAATTACTTCCAGAAAAAACGAAGACACTGTCACTACGCTCCACGTGAGGAAAAAAGTATCCTGGGTAAGGGAAAATCTAAAATCCCCAATTCGCAACTCTTATTGATTAGCGTGAATGCGTCATTGCACGGTATACACTACTTTGCGAATAGGGTCATTATTTAGTGACAGATCGTCTGGTACGGGCTAATAGCAGTAGGTGCAGGAAAGAAACGATTCATTTCGTGATGATTCATTGGTGTGACTACACTGCCGGGGTAAGAATTCTCTCGAAGTTGTTTGCTTAAGTAAAGTTTCATATCTGGTGAAAGCATTTCAGTAATGGAAAGTAAAAAAGAAAGCAAAAGGCCTATCATTTTCATTTGAAATGGGAAGAGGAAGCGGTCGACTCACTGTCATGAAAGCGAGAAGCATGAAATAGTAATCAAAGTTAGAGCAACATGCCCATGCTTTCTCTGGGTGATTAAAACAGGTCTAACTTCAATCAGACATACGGTAACGAGCGTTGTGTGAACTGCGGGGAGGGGAAGTGGGGTTACAAAATTTCCGCCACGCTGCAACGTCTTGCTGGCCCTAGCCCACTGGCAGAGCATGATTATTAGCGAAATCTGCAGAGAGGTTTGCTGACTGAAGTCTGTCAGTGTCGTCAGCTTTAAAATTCGAGTTTCTTAAACTCTTCACACGGTTAGAACGCTTACTTTCCATTTAATTAAATTACAAAGTGCAAAATACACTGAACAGTAAAATTATAAGAAACTGAAGTTCGAAAAACTTTGAAGACAGAAAACAAAATAGTAAAGGCAAAATAACTGATTTATTTTGTTCTCATAAAGTTTACAAACCGACAATGTTAGTCGACTGTAGTGCACTTAAAATGATAAGTAACTTCCACTGAATAAACTATTTGCAATATTCAATTACCAACAATTTTTATGAATCAAAACTTTTATCAATGAACCGTTTTTATCTACGTTTGTTCGTTTTGAACATTTAATTTGACACTGAAAAGGCCATTTGGGCTTATAAAAATGTACTTATCTTTTTATAGAAGATTTGACGTCGACTTTGATCGGCAGTTTAGAACTATCTGTCATCTAAAGGGGCACCTTCGTGCTTCAGTACTTCGCTGAAAGGCTTTGGTACTTCAGAAAAACACAATCAATTATTCTTTACAAGTGCAGCACAACTTGCCAGTCAGAATATAGTTCGTTTGTGGCAGTATTTCTCTTCTCTACTTTTTACTGCGCAATTTCTTTTGTCTTTTTATCTTCACGTCTTTGACATGACTTCCCTACTATGTCTTCCTCGTGGATTGGTACGTAAAAATTTAGTGATTACGTTAATGGATTAGGAAGCTTGGGTTAGTTAATATTGCAACGCTACTGACAGAAAGAGAGCGGTTTCGCATTTAGAAAGAAAGGATTTGTTACTTACAAGGTGTAATGCTCAGTTTCAATGAATTTGGACAGAAAGCTGTGTCACATTGCCAAGACATTTCCATTAAGCAGCGCGCAGTGGAAGATAAAAATTTCGATCAGTGCTGTCAAATCCCTCCTCCTCTCAATCTGACAAGGAAAGAAACATTGATTGTATCATCAATTTATCTAAAGTTTCGTTGTCTCTGAAAGAGAAAAACAATTCTCTGCCTTGGTTTGAATTTTCGCGTTGAAAAAAAAACTGAGACCGATATTATTATTCCAGTTCAAAGAGCTTTTAAAATTTAACAAATGCAGCTCCGAGCAGAAGGAATACCACACGCATCTCGTAGCCAAAACAATCACACTGAGAAAACAAACCTTATGCGTAATCAAATATCATGAATCCAAAAAAGCCACAACATTATTTGCATAAGTTTGGGTTGTTTAAACTCGTTGACCTACGTTTTGATAGCTGATAGAGCTATCTTTCTCAAAACGACGACACGAATCCGAACGATGTTAACTCGATACGTGCGCTTCCACAATAAAATCCAACAATGCCCAATTCAAACCCAGTCTGAATGTCAATGAACAGGCCTCCCTAAAGAAATTTCCCCAACTCTTATATCATTGTAACTAAGATAAGGGAGGACACATTGTCGCTTTGTACGGCATGTTCTACGTAGAGAAAGTTTCTGAACTCATGACCAAGAGTCACTACATGAAGCTGAAAAGAACTCCACGAGCATTAAAACTTGAATGAGACAAAACACAATTGGAAGAGTTTAAATTCGATGGTATACCTGAGGATTTCGTTGACACTTGCAAAGTCATCAATAGTTACTTGGTGGACCTTGAAAAAGGGACAGAACAGTACGAGATCTTGAAAGAACCTATTCTTTTAGTCTCAGCAAATGTCAGGAAAATGCAATTTCACCAGAGATTTGGCTCTCAAGTACACAAAATTTTTCAAATCTCTTTAAAAAATGCTGCATTGGATTAATAATTGCATCGATCCTAAAATCACATCAAGATCAGGAACATTATAAAAAAAAATCCCCGCTTACAAACGGAGATTAACTCCTTCAAGATGTCCTCGATTTTATGCAGTGGCCGAAATACGCAGGAGTGTTATCCCATTTCGCCTGATTCTAATGAACGTTAAGTCAGCAGCTCAGGGCCTTTCCAAATATCTAGTTGATCTATTGTTTCCTTCATTGCAATCAAATTCACACACGTTTAGAAGGTCCATTGATTTTGTCGAAAAACTCCAGTCTTTTCCAGAGTTTAAAGTAACCATGATTCCTCCGATGATAAATCCCTGCTCTGCTAATGTTCCTTTGATGGTGCTTTATCATGTCACGAAAGAAAGCTGACGTAATAAGCACCATTAAAAATCTAGAGAATTATCTCCTTAGCCAAAACCTGCCTTGACTGAACCATTTTGTTTTGAAAACCTCCAATTTACTAGGAAAACCGACAGCTTGACCATGGATAACCTTCATGTCACTTATTGTTAGAAATTTTCTTTGCACATTCTTTTCGAAACTAAGCTTTTCTAGGAGATCAAATTTTATTTTTGGGTTCGTTACTTTGACGATACATTTGTGTTGTACATTGTACAACACAAATGCCCCCCCCCCTCCCTCAGAAGACGTGATCCGAATCCTTGATAAGATTAATTCCTTAGATCTAAACATTGAGTTTACTCTTGTACTCATGTAATCTAAACCATAATACTTTTGTAGAGGAAGCACCCCAACTTTTGATTACTTCTGTCTATCACAAATTGTTTTCTGTTACCTTACCACACTGTTCCAGACCGCCGCACAATTTTCAAACATAATTGCAGTCTTTTTTACGTTTGTACATCGTTCCTTGAAATTTGTTGCAATAAAAACTTCACTTATGTCGAGGCCGGGAATCGAACCGACGGATCTGTCATCTCTAAAGTGACAGATTTAACGGGTTAAGCTACGCCGACAGGTATTTGGACAGCTTACTTTTGAAGTCTTTTGTGGAGATAAACTTACATTCTCCCCCACTTGAGAGAGAGAGGTCAGTGTGGCGACCTGACCTCGAATGGTGGACCTAACCTTTCAGTCCTTGGCCACTAGTGTAAGTCCACAAGTTCGGGCGCCATTGTAAAGAAAATTTCACTTATGTCGACACCGGGATTCGAATCAACGGATATGCCATCTCTATAGTGACAGCTTTTCCGGTTAAGCTACGCCGACAGGCACTTGGGCAGCTTATTTTAGATGTCTTTTGTGGGGGACAACGTTACATTCTTTAGATAAAAATTGGTCTCGATAACGAACTTTCGTACCTCAACTCGATGGCATTACAACGCGGGTTTGACCCGAGTTTACTTAATGTGGAATCAAGCAGACGTCAGGAAAATTTACCTAACGTAAATTTTCCTGACGTCTCCTTGATTCCACATTACTCCATAACCCACACCCTAAATTAATTGGAATGGTTGTCATACCATTTTTTATAACAATAAGTTAAAAATCTCTCGAATGTTTAGCTTATTGCATATGTCTCGAATTACAAAGCGAACATTTTCGCGTTATATTTGCTCCATGTAATCGCATGTTTTCTCTAAGTATCAAACACCCTATCACGAATGAAGATTCTTGTGGTATATAGAAAATCCCATGGAGGAGATTCGCCCTTCTCTAAAATTTTGGAGTGTCCTAAAGGTTTGATTTCCCGAACATAAAAATTATGTGAAAAATCAACAATCAAATCATTGCTGGGAAAAAGACCATCGTTTTGAATTCGCTAATGCCATTGCTAGTAGCAAAGCACAATCTCCAGCAGATCTCGATTTCGTGAAGGCATTCCACGTTACAAGCAACAAAGCCTTCCACAAAATAAATAGCTACGCCTCGTCCTTTCTGTTAACATCCTGAAGGCCATTCTGTAATCCCACTTCCCTTCGCGCAGTTCATACAGTGTTCGCTACCCTTTGTTTGATGGTAGTTAGATTTGTTTTAACCCCCTACCCCGGAACGGGGCAAATATAAGCACGGTGCTCTAGCTTTGATTACATTTCACGATTTTTACTTTGATGAAAATCAGTCTACCTCAGTGAAACATGTCAACAGTGTTATAACATCAATCTTGCTTTAACGTTGTCATTCTTTGTATAGTATTATCTGAAATAGTCGTTATTTCTGTCACGTATATCTTTAAATTCAGGCACATTTAGAAGACGACTGGAAGCCCCTTTACGTAAACCTTTGGACATCTCAGGCTAATGTTATATCTAAGTTAGGATCAATACGAAACTTCAAGATATAGTGATGTGCTTTCGTTATCCTTCCTTGTGCTGATCGAATAGTGTTGCCACGAATACGTTACAAATTACATTGAAATTACTGATACTGAAATGGATTAACACTATGAGGTCCTGTCGCGTTTGGTCCTTCACAAAGAAACCATAAGGAGCTAGGAAAATGAATTTGGGAACTTCTATGTATGCCCATGGCAATGGGGGAACGCTAGATCACAATTCGAATTCATTGAGACAAAGTTCTTAGCAGCTATGTATGCTACTGGTTAATAGACAGGCACAGTGAGAGACAGATAGACAAATATACAGTATCTTTTACTATTTACACGTAATATACATTTAAATCCCATGTCAAAATATATTCTAGTCATTATTCCTCCCATTGATAGATAGGAAGCGCATTTAGGATACAAGATGTGTGAACCACAACGCCTACAGAATGGCTCCAATGTTGCAACTGAGAAAGAAAACACAAAATAGAGAGAGAAATTGTAGAAACGGAGGGTTGTTATCGTTTTCTGTTAGCATTTCTTGGGGGTTAGCTTTTTGATGATGCAGGTGTTCAATGATTATTCCTTAGCACTTCGCTCCAGTCTCGACGCAGTCTTTTTACAGGTTGTCATGATGAACGCTTATTTGGTCTCGGAAAATTCCAGACTTCCTTTGTTTTCAAAGATTTTCCGCCAACCTTTTAAAATACGAATGATCTGGTATTTCAGCGGGTTTTTGGTCAACGAAGTAGGAAGCGGTTGCAAAGAGCGTGCACTTTTTCAGATGTCTCGAAGTCTTTCACAAGTGTTCGATTTTTTGAAGATTCAGACAGAGGTTTTCAGCCGGGAACGTTTTGCTGTATTTTTCTAGCGAGGTCAGAATCTCCTGTGTATGTGTTTCTTCTCTTTTTTTCTACTATTTCCAGCCTGACTATCGTTCTGCCATTTGGATTTCCATCCTACGGAGGAGTTGTTCAATTTGATTCGTTTGAATGACTCAAATCATTGTTGTTTTTGATTTTTCAGGTTGTTGTGCGCGCGTTCTTTATTCTTCGCTGTGAGTTACGAATAGGGAATAAGAGAAAGTATGAGAATGTTATTTATTTGAGGGAGAAAAACTTATAAATGGCTCTCAACGTTACTTAAACAAACGCCGGCTCGGTAATCAAAGTTAGAAATCTATTGGTGCTCGTAATTTTCAAATGATGTGAATTGTCACCTGCGTAAAAGTGGTGCTGTAACTTTGTCAATTACTTAATATTTCAGTATATCGCTTAGGTTTTGTTTTATATTTGATATTTTTTCTTTTATAAATAAATCAGCTAACATATTTGAAGTCCAGCCTCAAGTCCTTTCTTAAATATGTTTTAGTTTTTATTTTGCGTGCCTTCGTGATTAATACTGTGTCTAATATCGCTTTTTATTAATTAATTATGTTGTATCTTGTATCTGAATATTTTACTAAATATTTTTAAATAAAGGATAACCCAAAACTCCATGTACAAGATTTGCAAGTAGTTAGAGAACATAGATATGAACCATATTCACACAGGAAAGCATGACCTAAAACAGATAGGTAACTTTGTACGCCAGCATTCTAGGAAGGCACCTGGGTCTTCCTCATTCATGGGTCATTTCACAAACACTGAGTTAGCGGATATGCTCTTCATGTATAAGTTGGCCAACGGTATTGGACGAGCAGCTCTAAGAATGTATCGCGAAAGGTACCCAAACAGACATTTTACTTTGGCATTTGTTTCAGAACTTGTGTGGCTATGGCACATTGCGTAGTAATGGTCAGATCTCTGAACATCGCTTGTAAAACCGTATTCTGGGTCTACCAGTTGTTCTACTGTTTAGTGTTAAGTTTCTCCTAATAAAGTGTTTTGCACTGCTTTTACTCTGTATTGAGTTCGTACTGTGTTTTCGTGTCTCTTTATTGCCTGTGGGTGGCGCTTCAGGTGATGCTTTCCTATGCCAATATAGTTCATATGGATGTTTTCTACCTCCCCTGGATGTTTTATGTGGAGTTTTGAGACGCCATGTGTGTATATATGTACGCACACACACACGCACAAGCGGAACTTCCCTAAAATTTAAGTGCGTTTGACTGCATATGAAATTCGTTCATACCCTGCTTTTCTCGACATCTCCAAAATACTCTGAAAGGGTATCAGTTGCGAACAATGTACCACAGGAAGCGGTTTTAGGGCCTCTGCTCTTTCTAATTTATGCCGATTATTAACAGGGGAGTTTAGTGAAATGACAGAAAATTTGCTAATAACACTAAGATTATGGCCGAATTCTGAGGGTTACTGCCTGATTAATTAATGTTTGTGCAAATTATCATTACGCCGAAAAATAGCACCACCACCAGTGTTTCTTATGCTACGAATATGTTAAGGTTAAAGAGATAATTACTGCATGTGCATATGTTGAAACATTTGATCTATTTTGAGTGCAGAGAGGCAAAAATGTTGAAATGCAATCTCAATCCCGAGCAAGGTGTCAAGGCCGTGAGAAAAGTGATAACTCTTCCTATTAGCAAACCGTTATCGCATGCGAAAATATTCGGATTCGAGTCACGCATGAGCGTTATTAAGAGGATAATACAAGATATGTTTTTCCTTTGCTTTGCTCCTTTCCGGTTCGGTTGGACTAAGATAAGTAATCACCAGTTTCACGCAAAAGTGTGGCCTGACAAATTACACATTGTCACGTGAGTTGAAGAAAAAGAAGAGAAAAGCAACGTTATCGAATATCGAATTCTGTCCGCGAAAGCAGACGAAGTTCTGTGACGAAGATTGCTTAGCTTTCGTTTCGAGCAATTTAGGATAACAACCAAATCGACTCGAAACCTTTTACTGGGATTTTTTTTTTTCCGGAGAGTAGGCATTACGTCAAATTTATTAAGAGGACTTAACAACTGGGTATGGAATCAAATGACAGGACCTGCGATATAAAGAGACGGACGGAGGGGGTGGGGAGTGACCCGGCACAGCTATAGAGATATTAGCGCCGAGTTTGTCATCGTTATCGCATGCGCACTTGGGGTTGGTGACAATGACTTATCCAGGATGATGCCGGAAATATCTACGCACGAAGCGGAGTTTGAGGGGAATCAATTGTTTCAAATTAACTCAGAATGCTGTCAAGTAAGATTTCTGCGCGCAGACCCCTCTACACACTTTCCCCATGCCTCTCACGATACACGAAGTGAAATTATTCGAAATGTTCACGTAATCTGGTTCATGACACGCAATCTTCAAGATTGAAGACTCGTTATTATTATCCCGGTTACATATAGTAAAATTTCTTGAGCTGAGGTTATTTGCAATTGCTACACACGCAATATT
>JJRW01S0001285.1:136597-146750 GCA_001188405.1 Loxosceles reclusa
GGCTAGCTTGTGCATTCTTTTTGCACTCTTTTGTGGGTGGGCATTACAGTGTGTTTGGCATACAAAACTTCATGATCACTGACCCAACGTTTGGAAGACAATATAATTGGAAGTATTGTTTTCCAGCTTTAACAAATTTTTACACACATATGGATAATTACTTTATTTACGTATTTTGCAACTCTCATGTTTTCTGTACCTCATTTGTAAATTGTATGTACTGCATTCTGAGGTTTATTTTGCTGTCTCATATTTGTGATTTTTACACATGGGTCATTGCATATATTATACGTAGTGTATTGCATGTCTCATATTATTGTTATATTTTAGATTTTAGATTTTGTATTCTTTAAGCGCAGGTGCACTATATAAGTTCAATCTATAGTCCCTCAAAGTTTAATGAAAAGCGTATTTTTCGCTGCTGGCCATAAAAAACGCCACACGAGGCAGGGAAACAAAAAGCACAATCATACTTATTCTACACATACAGTATGATGGGAGGAAGACATGCTTAAATTTACAGGTAATTTTGAGGTAAAGAATGTGCAGAAACGAGCACAGCATATTGAAGGAGTTCAGCGGGAGGGTAGGCATTACACTGCCTACGACAGTACACATAAGAGAGGACACCCACTGCAGAATTCGGATCAGGATCACCCAAGCCTGAGGAACGACGGAGAATAATATATAGTGTGATATTGGTTCCGTTTTTCCTTGTGTTTTGACGAGGGAATTCTGTTTCCAAAATTTTTTTTTTCTGACGGTCGGCCGTGGTGGGCTTTTGCCTGTTGCCGACTTTGATGTTTGTATTTGTATTTGTATTTGTATAATATCCCTCGTGTCTGTGGGCACGAGCTTCTTCGAAGGACCCTCACGAGGGATATACCCGGCGGCTCTTAGATTGGGCAGCGCCCTCGTCAAGTCGAGAAAGAGATGTGCAGAGACCCGATCGCTCGATTCTCAAATGCACCGCGAAAAGACGACGTGATACCTTTTTCCACGCGAAACAGGAAATATTTCGCCAAATATGACAAATAACGTGTCTTTTGACGCCAAATTTATTCCGCTATCAGACGGCTGTAATTTCTTTTTTTTTTTTCTTTTAGTGGTTGCGTCTGTTACATTTTTGGACAGAGGAAGTGACTGACATCTTTGCGCTGCATCTACAGGATTAAACATCCCTCGCCTAACAGCTTAATATTCTTCTACCACCTGAACATTCGTTCTGTAGGAGCTTAACATCGTGTTTCTACCTGTTTAACTTCTTTCCCTTTACATCTTACCATCCTTCTACCATGTTTCGCATTCCTCTCCTAACATTTAAACTACCTTCTAACACCTGAACATCCGTTCCCTACGACCTTAACATCCTGCTTTTATCTGTTTAACAACCCTCTTCCTAACATTTGCTTCTTCTACAATTCATCTTAAAGGGTTGCCGCGTGTATTTTAGCTCCGCGCCAAAGACCCAACGGTATAGGAATTTAACATTGTAATCTTCTATTAGGGGTGCAGCTGCGAATTACGCGACCCAACCACCCCGAATGCAAAAGTGCGGGGACGACAACATGGAAATGTACCTCACCAGACTATTCACAATCGAAGAAGACAGCTAAACGAAATTTTAGGTCAAGCCAAGAAAAAGCAACCGACAAAACAACATAATAGAGATGTAGGCAACACATCAGTGGGGTAAAACTAACCTGTCTCATGACGATCACCACATATGGTAAAGAATACGAAGTTTTACGGTCGTGTAAAAAAAAACGTCACAAGTATTTTAAATTCCATCTTTGCCTCATGAACTTCCTCGACATCATTGCTTCCAAATGGTTTCTTGTTTTCTTCTTTGTTTTTCACGGATTTAAATTAAAGAGCATTTCTGAACTTGTGGGGAATGCTTCTTGGGCAATTAGATTTAATGATCTTTTTAGAAAAGCAAAACAAGAAGAAGAAAATTGTCTTCTTTATAGTCCAATCAAATTGTGATTTAGAATCTGAATCATCCTTTTGTGATCCTTTACTAACGCTTTATCTTTTCGTTTCAATCCCATGTCCTCGTAGAAGTAGGCGCTATTCACCATTTGCCATGGAAGGAACAAAGAAGGTTTGCTCTTCACCTCCTGCGAGATTTAGGAATGGGAAAATCCCATACGGAAGAACATATCAGAGTAAGTACAGTGTTTTGGCTTTTTATGCATAAGATTGTTCGTAGTCAGCCATGGTGGGCTTTGGTCTGTTGCTGACTTTTTGTTTTGTATTTGTATTGTTATATATTATGCACTGATCATCCAGAATACCATGTCCTACCTGTACGGACCCCATGCCGCCATCCCTATAGGGCCCTCCTGGCAGTAGAGGAGGGCACGTGACAAGGTAGGAAATGCATGTAACAGATTCCATTGGATACAGAGGGATCATTCCGTCTGTTGGAGACAAACGAGTCTGACAAGCGACAAATTGTGATAGCCCGTGGGCTCGGAACGAGTTTCTTGAAAACAGGAAAGTTGGCTGTTCATGATCTGTCGTCTTTAGTATCTATCAGAAGGACATGAATGATGGGTGAAACCACCAGTAGACACCAAGGCGTTGGGTGTCCACGCCTCATCAACGATTGTGTACATCGGGGGCTTTCCCGCCTAGTACAGCGAGAGAGGCAACTACCTGTAGTCCGTTCGGCAGCTGAATACAATGAGGGTCAAAGTACAAGTGTTTCTACGCACACATTCACACAGTTCATCTTGCCTTTCGGGATATGGGACTCTCCTATGTGTGTGTCTATATTGACCCAATATCATCGTCACTTACAACTCTGACGGGGACGCCAACATCGTGATTGGATCATGATACAATGAAAATGATTCGTCTGGTCAGATGAATAACGATTTGTGCATCATCACGTCGATGTCCGTTTCAGGGTACAGCATCTTAAAGGAGAACAACTGCACAGCTGGGCGCACGCAGACCGGTGGTGGTTTTGGGAGAGGTTCTCATGAACGGACTTGATACCGGTGGCTATTGTAGAACACACTACGAAAGCTGTAGACTATGTCAATATTCTGATTGACCAGTTTCACTAATTCAAATCTCATGTGTTCTCTACCGGAACTGGAATCTTCCACCAGGATGATGCAGTATGTCACAAAACGAAAATTTTGCTCCATTGGTTTGAGGAACATGACGAGGAATTCCACTAGATGTCATGGTCCCTCAACTCTACGGATATTAACCCTACTGAACACATTTCGGAAGTCATTGAACGTCAGCTCAGAACTCACTTAACCATCTCTTTCACGAAATTTTTTACGCGTTCCTCGTTATCGATCACAGATCGCATAATAATAATATTGTTTTCGCATTCGTCTACTTTCAAAGATTATTTCTCCTGAAGTTCTTGCAGGATATCATTTGCTCAGCTATTCATTTCTCGTAAAAAAAGTTGTAGAAAAGCAGTAGAAGAAACAATATAGTTCTCGTTATAAGACGAAACCGTTGAAAGAAGAAACCGGACAAAGAACAAAATATTAATGAACATGTTGCCGCAAAAACTGGATTATTAACGAATCGGCGAACATGGCTACTCTCCAAAGGCGTCAAACTTCTGCACCGACCCGCATTCCGGAATGTCGCGTCCGGGTTCGACTCCCGGCGTAGACAACTTTTCATTACAAGTCAGCATTTCAAAACAACAATGAATTTCGCAATGCATGCAAGAAGCTATGTTCAAGAGTGAAGACACACCTCTTCAAAGCTCTCGAAGATGTTGAAAACAGTTTCGGTATGCCTCATATTGATACTAGGGCATTGCTTGCTGTAGAGATTGATGCTGTGTCAAAAGAGCGAAGTGCTAAAACATATTTAGTCATTCACAAAATGGAACAGCTGCTTGCTGTGAATAGCTTTCAAGTAGGAAACATTGGTAGTTTCGGTCAACTTTCGCATTACCGTTATGCCAGCAGTTTGTACCTTCTGCATTCTTTGCATAATCAACATCAAAATATGCAGTAAGAGGAGCCTTAAAGTGATCACGTTTGCCATGAGTCCTGTGTACAACGAGACAATGGTCATTAGATTTGACGAACTGCTGAATTTCGGTTTTGTCTGCAGATCTTTTATACTCCATTGCTTAAAATTATCAAACAATACCGAGAATAGATCTCTCATTTCCTGCTTAATTATTAGAAAAGAAAAACTATTTATGGATACTATCATGAAGTTTTAAAAGTAAGCTTTCTAAACGCAATCCTTAATAATATATTTTCCATTAAAATTTAAGTAGGAAATGAATTTTTAAGTATTAGTTCTTTGTTCGATTACTTTTGAACGTGGATTTACTTCATTTGCTATTCTTCTTTAGAGATAGAACAACACTGTCTAATTAGAATAAAGACATTTTCGCAAAGCCTTCGTCACCTTTTGTATGCCGAAAGGTGGTGGATTCTCTTAATTCGTCTTCATCTTTTAAGAACTCTTCCCTCAGAAGTGTTGTATCAAGCTTGAAGAACATTATCATAAGTACATCGTCGTTTTGAAGGAAAGTATCGAAATCTGTAGTAGAAGCTAACATTTTAGGACTTGGTCCAACCTCAGATCTCATGCATTTGACCATGCTGTTTGCTCCCCTTTCGTGAATATATTTCAAAGTTGCCCATTTTTAAATGCTTTAATGCAGGATAAGTATATTTACGAAGGGAAATATTTTCAGCGGGAAATAGCCAACTGATATTTTTTTCTCTACGCGCAGCTATAAGGTAAATAAGCCTTTAGAAAACCATCTGTTTTCTTATTATATGTCGGCAGTTAGCACGATGGAATTCTGTTAGAAGAATAAAACAAAAACTGTTGAAGATAAATATATGACGGTTTCGGTATCGGACGGTGTGGCGCAGTTGGTTAACGCACAAGCAACGCAGATACTCGGGTCACCGGTTCGAATCCGAGTCGCCGTTCATATTTATTTATTCTTTTAACATAACTACGTCGTGCAAATTGCCGAGGTATAATAAGAAAATAGATGGTTTCTAAAGGTTTACTGGCCCTATAGCATCGTGTAGAGAGAGAGAGAAACACAGTTGCATGATAACCACTTACACAATGCTTGCTACAAGTTTCCATAATCGAAGTGAAATCAAACTTTTGATAAGGGAATTGCTGGATCTTATTTAAGTGCAGTAGCTTTTTTTTTTGCACTACTCGTCGGAAAAATGCAACACCAGAAAGACGTCATCGGACTAGTATCATTACCGCCATGACCTGAAATTCAAAATGGTCATGTGATGAGATAGCAAGATAAAACGGCAGGAAGCGACAGATGATCGGATATTTGTTCATTTCTCCAAGTACGGAAACCCATCTTCTGAGCATTTTTCTATCAGAATAAACGTTCAATTCAAGCGATGCTTGGAAGATAGTTTTGGCAAATTGAAGATTTCACTACAGGCTTCACTGTAGGCCTATGCGCTGCTGGTTAGTATTTTCGTCGTATCGCAGCTGAAACACCCAAGATGCGTCCAGAGTTGAAGAACGTAATGCAACATGTTGTTGTTCGGGCCCGTAGTTCAGAGTCTGACGGTTCGTTTGACCATTCTTCCACATTTCTAATGTGGTGACATTGCAGCCATTGGCTACTGCAGGCCGGTCGATGCATTCCCCAGAAGACGGAGGTGTCCCCAGTTTCTAAACCAGTAGTACGACGGAGAGTAATGAAGATTTTCAATAAGCGGCCTTCTTACAGCTCGCTTCTGGTAGAAGTTCGTTAGTTACTTGAAATTTAATGGCCATGCTCTGCCAAACACAAGGTAAATACGAAACACTAAATGACTGACTCATCGTGGACGTCAGGTCAATCTGCGTACTCACCGGACGAGGTGATTCCCTGAGGCCCCAAGGAGGCGTAAAACCCTCCTAAATGCCGGGGAAAGTGGTGGGTTTCCCGTTCAGGGCCACATGAGCATACCTAGGCGACCGCAACTAGCACATGTAAGACACCAGCCTTGTTTCAACATACCCTTGGCAACGTAACAGCATTGAAGAACGTAATGTCAGTGTTGCAGGAATACGAGTACATCTAGACGAACGTCAGGACCCTTGGATCGACGCATTAGAAAGCATGTAATGATGGCTCCACAATCCAGTACGCTAGAAATTTTGCTGAATTTTCAGAGAGCATTGGATACTCCAATATCAGGGAGAACGATTTCTCGAAGATTGGTTGAAAACGGCATGTCGTCAAGACGTCTTTTACGAACTCCCTTTGACACCAACCCACTGCCATAAAAGATTGCAACGGCGTCCTGACCGAGCTTCTTGCTGTAATGAATGGAATAAGGTAGTGTTTAGATATGAATCTCGTTTCTGTTTTTTGAATGACAGTCACTGAGTGCGAGTCTGGAGGCGACACGGAGAAAAATACAATTCTTCTGCGATTGTGGAACTTCATACCTTTCGACAACGTGACATCATGGCTTGGCGTGCCATCAGTATCAATAACGGATCACCTATAGTTCGCATCAGAGGAAAATTGACGGCACTAGATACGTAGATATGGTGCTGCAGTAGATTACACTATCATTCTTTCAGGGCTTGCGAAAGGCTGGTTTTCTAGCAAGACAAGGAGCGGTTTCACATAGCGGACTTCAGCAGCCGAGGTTTAAAGAGGTATCCAATTCTTTCTTTGTGGCTAGCGCGTTCTCTAGATTGGTCTTCTATCATACACCTATGGGACATAATTAACAGTCGTTTGACCGCTCTGGCTTAATCTCGAACGGTAGAAGAACTGTTGTGGATAGTGGAAAGCATGTGGTCATCGATGCCTCAAGGCACTATTCGGACGCTGTTGAATCTGTAGCTTCCAGGATTTCTGTTTTTGTCGTCCAAAAGGTAGTTCTGCTTCCTATTGATCACCACACATATTCCAACGCTGTAGTACATTAAAGTCCTGAAAGTAAAATAACTTACTTAGATCTTGTTTGTCCGGGTGCCAGTTTTCATTTCATTCTAATCGCGTATTTATGGTGTTACATTTTTCTCTGTCCAGTAGTGTTTTCAGGTGCCACAGGAATAGCATTCTTACAGTGACTACAAATAACAAAACTGCGATAACAAAGATCTAAAGTAATGTTATCCAGTATATGATGACCGTAAAAAGTTACAAATAGTACATGGAAATATCATGTTCTTTAAGAGCCTTTAGTCTTTAACCTTTAGTCTTTAAACTTTAATCTTTAATCTTTACTCTATAAAGTTTAATATTTAATCTTTAGTATTTAGTATTAGTATTTAGTTTTTAATCTTTAGCCTTTAGTCGAGATGTCCAGTCGCATGCAAGCGTCTATTATGTGATACTGTTGGACAATGAGCAGTTGCCATTTGTCCACTTTCTAAAGACGACAAAAAAATCGTCGATGTGCAGTTTGAAGATGGGAACTGATTGCGCTGCTAGAATTTTGCAGGATGGGTTTGAAGATTACCAGGGCAACGTTCCATAATTTATTTGTCCGTAAATATGACAGAACTTAATGCTACTGGGAAGATATGTTGACCCGCTGTAACGGGCTGTGATAAAAAAAAAATTCGAGGTGTCATTAAAGCAGATGGTGAGTTAGTTCTATATTAAAGAATAAATTGAACATTCCATAAGTTTTCGTCTAGTGTGCTTAAAGTTAGTGTTTTCAATTCGCCCTATGCCTACATTTATAAGAGTGCATGCCAAAACTTTGATTTCTGTGTAATTTCTAGGAAGAGATAGAAGAGCTTCTTGAAAGGCTTGGGAAAGAGAAGGGGAAACCAGTTCCTGTTTCAAGGTTCCTGGCTTCCAGCACATCAAACAACGTCTCCTCCTTTCTCTTCGGCAAAAGGAGAAACTACAAAGACCCGAAGCGAATCATGCTGGATGACCGGATAAGAAGTGTAGGTTTATTATTCCGGAAATACGCATGGTTATCTTTCTTCCCGCTTCTCAAATCAATTGTTTCATTTCTTCGCATAGGAAAGCTGAAATATTACTTTAAGGCAAATGATGATTTGAAGGAATATATCAGGTATTGAATGAAACTTTTTTTTTTTTAAAAATAAAGTTCTGCTTGATTCACTTTGCGTGAGAATTACGGAAACAAGGTTCAATAACTGATTAAAATCGTAATCCTATAAAATACGATTCATATTATTGATACAAATACAGGGGGTCCCGTCAAAACCGCATAAACTTTGCGCGGCAAGATTCCTAGTTTGGACTACATAAAAAGTGATCAAAGAACTAAACCTCAGTGACTCATAGATTTCCAGAAAATCGCGAAAGAAAAAGTATGACGTCATATTTATGCGGTGCAATGGAAAAAGCTTTATTGCAAATATGAGCATCGGATCTTGTGCATATGTTTACATAGGAAGATGTTCGAAATGTCCACCCTGCATAACAAGAAATGCATGCGCGTGTCGTGGTATTGCTGACTGCACACTATCTAGCAGTGTGGAATCCATAAAAGTGCACGCAGAGCGAACCTGAGCACCTAAGTCACTCCTTCTGTAGTAGTAGTTGAGTTCGGTAGATCAATTCCTTTGGATGACCCCAGAGGAAGATCTCCAAAGATGTCATGTCATAAAACTAGATCTCCAAGTCCAATCCGATGACCTGGGTATTTCATATCCAACCTAGCACGTCGAGGGAATCCGCCGATGCTCCATCATGAAGGAACCGTAGGTCATGTAAGGCCAATAAGGGTATGTCATTGACGAAATCATTTAGTACATCACGAAAGAATACCAAGTATAAATGAGTTTTGTATATCTTCCTATGCAAACATACGCAAATATCGACGTTCATGTTTTAAATAAAGCTTTTTTCCCTGTGCACCGGATATGATGCCATACCTTTCTCTTCGCATTTTACTCGTAAACTATGGGTCGTAGAGGTATACTTGTTTGGGCATCTTTATGTACTCAGAATGGGGAATTTCACTGTGCAGAGTTTATGCGGACTTGACGGAACACTATATTTTTGAGATATTCAGATAACCGGATGTGAGATTCTGGCACACATCTGAGAAGACAATAATAGGATTGCCAATTAATCTTGAACCAGCACGTTATATTGATAATATATACGTTAGATGTCAAACTCATGATGGACTATACATTCGCCTATAAATGTACTTTCAGAGTAGTTTTGCACCGTGGTTGGCTGCGTTTGTCATGGATTCACTTCCTGCCATACTCTCTTCGCCGCCATCTTGCCGGTCCACTACTCCAAGTCAGGTCGGTGTACTGACATCTCTCTCAACGTAGGGAATGATGTAAGATGTTCCCCACAAAAGACTTCAGTAATGAACCGTTCAGATATGTGTCGACGTAGGTTAAATGGAAAAGCGATTTAACCAGCGATTACAGATTCGTAGGTTCGATTTCTACCGTCGACAAAAAAGGCAGTTTCTTTACAGCGGTTGCATGGTTTTGCCAAAAAAAAAAAAAAAAGAAAAAACACTGTTTGAAAGCGGTCCGACTAATTCTGCACACACTAGACAGCATTTGATACGTACAACTCTGAAATTTTAATGGACTAATTATTAAATGTTGCCTTCTTGTATTTCAAAGACCGCATTGATTACTTTTATGATAACGGTACATCTTTTGATAAGACTTACGTCTACACTAGTCTGTTACTTCGGATGACGAGTCAGGACAAGTTCCAAGGAATTATATCATGTTTCCAAACGATGACAAAGTTTCATTAATACTATACACTTTGGTTTTATGATTGGTACTGTTCTCATGATATCGGATTTTGTCCGTTTTTTCTTTTTTTTGTAATTAAGGAAAGTTGGATATCAACAGTAACGACTCTAACGCCTTCCCTTCCCTTTAACACATTAACAACGCCCGAGTCTTAAGTCTAACACTTCATACGCCTCTACTGAACAAAAAAAAGCAACGAATCAGAGTAAGGAAGTCACGTCTAGAGTTGACGTGTCACAGTTGAGATAAAAAAAAACTTACAGAAAAAGAAGGTTTCTGAGCCTACGAAAAGCTGCTGGAGAAACTTATGAAAGACAGTTACGTCATATTATACAAGTGAAATTTACGCACTGAACATTTAATTAACATATAACATTGAATTTTTTTGATTGAACATTTAACATTTAACAATGAACATTAACAT
>JJRW01S0001286.1:45189-60090 GCA_001188405.1 Loxosceles reclusa
CAAAGTTATTCAATATAGAGGTCATTTCATATGACACGGCAAGTTACAGCTTGTTAATACGTGGTAGCATGGATAATTTAGTATATATGTTTAAAAAACTCTTGAAAATTGTACTGAATGCCAGTAGATGCATGCATTAGTTACCTGACAGCAGCACACAGAAAAGTCAATTTGCTCCAAACTACACTTTTAGCTGGGTGTCTGTAAAGTTGAGCAATGTTAATAAGTGAAAATTGCAGTTCTCTATGGCAGAAATGCATGCTACTGTCACATGGAACTATGAGAAACATTGGGTGATAACGCTTTACCATAATGAACTGTTGTGTGTTGGGGTGCCAAATTCAAATGGGAATGCATAGTGACTTGCCGTACAATAGACATCCAGTGTCCTCTCACACACTAGTTTCAGTGTGGCCATTATTCAACAATGCTTAACAAAAGACAGACATTTGACTGTGAAAAATTTAGCCACACATATTTGTATTTCCAAGTCTACATTGTTTTGAATTTTACAACGACTTGCAGATATAAAAGATTTGTGCCAAGTGGGTGATACATCAATTAACAGCGGTGCAAAAGTGGGCCCAATATGATATGTGGGGAAATAGAATGGCTGCTCCATACTGCTAATGCCATCTGGTGAGGAGTAAAAGAGAATCAGGTTGGATGTTATACATTTGTGTCACGGCTGGGGAATTACATGGGAAGATTATGTCATCACTCCGAGGTCAAAAGAGATGGAAAGTTCTGGAAAGAGTTACATTAGTATAGGAAGTTCCCTCTTTACAAGAGAAGCTGACATTACTAATTATGCATTTTTTTTGTCATAGTGATTTGGTCCAGCAAGTGTCTACGAGCACGGCTTATCGGACAATTTGCCAAGTGTTGGGCGCTTTAATTTGTAAATTTATCAGTATCATTTTGTTAATATTTGATTATTATTTTTTGTTTAACTATGTAATAAACTTGCTCGTATTCCTAAATTTCGATCTCACATCCTTACTTAAGTGGGCTTTAATTTATGTTTGGTTTGCCATTCTGACAAGTTCAGTTTATTTGTTCAATAATTTTTAATGACCAGTTACCCATAACAATACTATATTCTTCTGGACAGTTTTCATTGTGAAAGAAACAACATGTTAAATCAAATTACTGCGAATAGCGAAACATGGGTATGCACACACAAACTTGAGTTGAAATGTCAATCAAATGAATGATGTCAAATTGTTTCACCACAAACCCACAAAATTCGACATCATTCACTAAAGTCATGATTTTGGCATACGACAACACAGGTATTCTTCAGTGTCATCCTGTTCATGTATTGTGTTTGGTGATTGCAAACATGATTACAAATGCATTCTTTACGGCATTGCTTCTTGACATCTGGGTTACCATGATGCAGTGCCCTAATGTAGGCATGTGCTATTACATTGGAACATAGGTTTCAATAACACTCCATTCATGCAGCAATTTAACCCAAAATTAAAATGCTGAGTATTGGTTCTGTCCATGAAAGTTTTCTCACAAAGAGAAACATTATATCATACAATTTTATAAGTATTAAATAATATGCATATTTTCCTTAATTAAATACACTAATCAGCCATGTAATACCATGTTGGTAGACCCTTGGCATGCAAAATATCTACAATTGTTCATGACAGAGAGTATACAACCTGGGTAAGTGGACAGAGGTGGATTGTACCAAATATACACGCATAGGTCACACAATTTCTGTAAGGAGGTGGTTTGTGAGCTCTGAGCTGGCATTCCATGACTCCCCAAATGTGTTTAATAGGAGTGGTAGCATGACGTTAACTGGAATTCTTTGTGCTCCTTAAATCATTAGAGCACAATTTTGGCTTTGTGACACGTGGCATACCTTGCTGGAAGATACCAGTTCTGGTAGGGAATATAGAAGTCATGTATGGGTTTAACTGGTCAGGAAGGATATTGACATAGTGTATAGCTTTCATACAACAGTCATTTCTACAACAACCGCTGATTTTAAACTTGTTAATGTGTGAGAAAGTCCTCCAAAAGGATAATACTGTCACCATGCTTGTGTACATCCAGCAGTGCAGGTGCTGAGTAGCTGTTTCCCTGAAAAACACCATACCCTGACATGACCATCGACACAATGTAACAGAAACTGTGTTTCATCTCATTAGGCAACTCGTTTCCACTGTTCCAATCATGATGATGATTAAGTGTTCACCAGTCTTAAGTGAAGATGATGTTGGTTCAGCATAGGCATTAGTGAGAGTCTTCTGCTGTGGAGTCTCATACCCAATGAAGTACAATGGACTGTGTTTGCAAAAACACATGTACTTTGAATTTCAATGTATTGAGCTTCCAGCTGGGACACAGGTAGCTGCCTATTTTGCTTTACTAGGAAGGAAAAGCCTATGAAGTCCACACACAATGATGAAGCACGGATGCCCAATGTTTCACCAGCTTCACCATTATTCATCCACTTCTGATGGCAGCTCACATACAACTGAGGAGCTTAAGGGTTTCAGATACTCCTTCCAAGCCTGTGGGACACAACAATTTGCCCTTATCAAACTGGTTTAAATCACCAGCCATAAAGAAATGTGCACTTTATTGATGCCGAGATTTGAACCTACATATCTTTCAACTCTGGATTGACTGTTTTACTGGTTAAGTTATGCCAACAAGCATCTAGTCAGCTTATTTTCAAAATCATTTATGTGAAGAACCTTACATTCTTCCCCATGTTGAGAAAGATAAATTAGGACATTGACCTGATCTCAAGTAGTGGACCTAACGGTCTATGGTTCGAGTCCCGGTTAGGACAACAATGTAAAGAAATGCACGCTTTGTCAATGCCAGGATTTGAACCTACGGATCTGTCAGCTCCAGAGTGACTGCTTTACTAGTTAAGTTATGCTGCCAGGTATCTGGTCAGTTTATTTTCGAAGTCATTTGTGGGGAGAACTTTACATAGATTTTTTATTATATGCACAGGAAGCCATGAGACTATCAGAAACTATAACATTCCATGTAGATTTTGAGCAAAAAAAGCAGACATGAATGAAGCAATACTATTACTATAAGAACACACACTGTTCAGCCAAAACATTATGAACTATTTGAGCATTCCTGGCTGACAGAGGGCATGTGACAAGGTAATAAAGGTTCCTGAAATACATGGGGATCATTCATTACCTTGTCACATGCCCTCTGCGTCAGCCAGGAATGCTCATATAGGGGCGGTCATAATGTTTTGGCTGAACAGTGTATGTTCTTATAGTAATAGTATTGCTTCATTTGTGCATGCTTTTTTTGCTCAAAATCTACATGGAATGTTATAGTTCATGGTAGTCTAATTCAAACACATATTACTACACATCATGTAAAAAACTATTTTTTGACAGATAAATCAAACACTTTATAAGCATAATTAAAAGCATCTGTAAACAAAAATAAAATCAAAATCATCTATCAAGTACAAAGAGAATATAAGTAGTGTAATCTCAATGTCTTGAACCTCTTTATTCTAAAACCCTCGATATCCTGAAAAATATTCTCATGTCTTTAAATTTTCAGCATTAAATCAATGTAATTTTCTTTAGTTACCTTAAAGCATTTTCTTTTCATGTTTACTATCTTGAATCACAAACCCATGCAATATAGCAATGCAATTTGTTTACAAATAGGCGTTCACTGGTTAACTGGGGTTTAATAGCACACAATAATCAAAAAACAGGAAACATTTTGTACCAAACACAATGAAACTAATATAACACTAAATGTCTGAAGCTCCTGGAAAATACCACGACACTTGCTGCAATGAGTACCATAATTATATATATATGATGAGCCCTGCTGCAGAAAAAAACAGCTTTAGCCCTTGTGCTGAAGAGCTGAAGAAACATACAAAGATCGTTTGAGCAAGTACCTCTCCTCTCCAATGCAAATAGGAGTTTTTAGGAAGCATAGTTATGTAATTCCATGCACCCAAAGTAAAAAAGCAAGCAACACAGAAGTATAAACATGCATTTAGATGTCCTTTTGTACATTTTTTTCCTGTAGGGGAATCAGACTCTTTTGTCAGAGTCTTAAAAGTAGCAATTTGTACTAACTCCATTTGGGGGTGGGAGTGAAATTTTAAGAGATATAGCATGCTGGAAGACACATTTCCATTGGACCTAAAGCCCAAAGGCAAGATCCCACCATCAGAGACAAAATGTGGCCTATCACCAGGGACAGGAGAATTTTAGTCCTCCTACAATAGTTACACAAGTATAATAAGAATGGCAGGATTCAGATCACCCTTGTCTTCAGTGAGCATAAATAAGCAAACCCTCTTCTGATAGGTGATGATGATGATTGGTGTTTTACAGGGTGTGTATTTTAAGTAATGAGAATAAGTCCACAAAAAATAATTTATTAGAAATATCGCTACAAAACTTTAGTAGTCTTCAAAATATGCTCCTTGAGCATCAACACACTTCTGCAGGCGAGATTTCCGTGCTTCGTACGCTCCCTGGAAGTCACCAACCGAAACATCCATCAGAGCATGCGTGCAAGCCCTTTTGACAGCATCCAGGGTCCCGTGGTGGCGCCCTTTGAGGGCGGTTTTCACTTTGGGGAAGAGGAAAAGTCTGCTGGGGCAAGGTCGGGGCTGTAAGGAGGCTGTGGAAGCGTTACGATGCCACTTTTTGTCAAGTACTCGGCAACCACGAAGCAGGTGTGAGATGGCGCATTGTCGTGGTGGAGATTCCAATTGGCGGCAATTTCTGGTCGCACTCGGTTGACCCGTCTCTTCAATCTTTTTAACACTTCCACGTAGAAGGCACCATTAACTGTGGACAACACCGTTCTTGTCAAAGAAGACAATCAACATTGCTTTCATTCTCGACTTGGGCATGCAAGCTTTCTTCTGTCAAGGCGATTGCGGAGTGTGCCATTCGTTGCTCTGACGTTTTGTCTCGGGGTCGTACTGAAAGAACCAACTTTGATCCCCGGTAATGACGTTGTCAAAAAAATGAGGGTCTTCTTCAATGCGTTCCAAAAGATCTTTTGAAACGGCCTCATGGTTTTGCTTTTGAACGTCCGTTAAAACTTTCGGCACGAGTGGTTTGGCGGAAATCTTCCTCATCCCAAGATCCTCACTGATGATTTTGTGCACAACCATTTTATCCATTCCTAGCTTTTCTGCGATCATGCGAACACTTAAACGCCGGTCCGCGTTCAGCAAATGTTGCAGACGTTGTTCGTTTTCTGCGGTTCTTGATGTTGACGGGCGACCTGCACGGGGCTCGTCCTCCATGCTCTCCTGGCCTTCTTTAAACATTTTGGGCCATCTAAAAACTTGAGCTTGCGATAAGCTTTCCCTGCCGTACGCTTGCTGAATCATTTCCAGCGTTGATGCACCCGATTTTCCAAGGCGAACGCAAAATTTGATTGCATAATGCTGTTCAATGCTTTGTTGCATTTTGAACTTGCACACACTTTTTTGAAGAGGTCTACGGCACGCGTGATCCTGCCTCAACCAAAGCCAGCATGCGACTGCCGAGTGGAGCGTTATCAAGGTCAAAGGCCCCACTACTGACTCCAACCAGTCGGAGCGCCCTCTGGCGTACAGCCGCATCAGGACAAAAATATTCTCATTACTTAAAATACAGACCTTGTATGGCTCAAGGACCTAATAAGATCATACTGTGCCAAACACACAATGAACACGAATGAAGTGAAAACAAACACACACACCCATGCCTACTGGAACAGAACCCAGTCGACATGGGTGATATATATGAAGTGAATATATATCACTCATGCTACATCAACAATAGCCACCGATTTTCTTTTCTTAGATTTTTTACATTGCTTTAGTTGTCCCAAATATTCGGTATGAAATCTCCTTCTTAAATGGCCTCTTACTTGTTGTTAGTATTTGGCACTTTTACTTAATTTTTCTTTATTTAACATGTGGATATATGTTACATCTGTCAAACGAATTTCATGGAGAAATACAGCTGGTGTCAGAAGTTCTAAGTGCTGTTTTCCAATACATAGGTCAAAGGACGCACAATAATCACTCGTTCACAGTCACAAAGAATGATAGATAATTCTTCATAGTTCAATAAAGCTTGGCCTAGTACTCTTCTTAAAATCTGCTTTAACATCCTGATGAAATGCTCCTACCATTCTAACCCACCAAGCAGCTGTGGGTGGATTGAATTTTCATTGAATTTGCTGTAAGGCTATCTCAGAGCACATTCTATTCGAATCCAAATGTCTTAGAACACGATCAGTCCACACAAAATTTGTGCCGTTATCCAAATAAACAATTGAAGGTCTTTCTCTTCTTGCTATGAAACATCGAAATGACTGAAGGAATGTCTCAATTAACAATGATATCACCAACTCCAAATGCACCGTATGGTAAATAGCACATGTATAAAGGTATATCCAAACCTTTTCCTTATTTTTCTAGTGTAATGGGCCATACAAGTCTAACCTGATTATTCAAAACTCGCAACATCTTCTACTTGATTTCGCAGAAGAGGAGCCAAAACAACCTTGACCTTTGTTGTGGTGAAGTGTTTACAGTGATCACACTTTATGATGACATTCCTAATAGTTTTCCTTGTGCTTTGAGTATCCAATATTTTTCTCGTAACGTTGTCATTTAGCTAGCTACAACAGCATGACAAAATTCTTTGCATTTCCAAAAAATTAATGTTGAGACAACTGGGTGATCTGAAGACAAAACAATCAGATATCTAAAATCATCTATGTCTTCTCAAAAATGACTTTCATCTTCACTCTAATAATACCACGTCTGTCTATAACTGGGTTTAATGCACAAAGGGTCTCATATGCATTGTTACTGAAAGTTACTTTTTGAATTAGTGAGGTGAGAATGGTCTCTGCCTCTTTTATTTTTTCAAAAGAAAGTTTTTGGGAAAATCTCACATTTATTTTTCTTGCATTGTTACAAAATCGAAATATCCAAGCAATCATTCTCAAGATTTTGGGAAACGAACAAAATTTTTGGTAGTACCAGTTGTGTTCTGATTCACATTCGGTGCTGATAAGCAGTTTTACTTCTCTCCGAATTCACTTCTCCATTGCCTGGTGCTTCTTTGCTCCTCGGCCACTCAGACTCCACGTCATACATCCACCATCTGACACAAGTTGTTCCGCAGAGCAACCTCTTGACGGGAGGTCAGCTGAATTCAATTTTCCTGGGACATGCCACCAAGCTTCCTTTTTCCTTAGGGTATGTATTTCTTCCAAATTTGCTCCCTTCTCCAAAGAATCATTAAGTAAAGGTGAATTCATTTCATGAGCAGAAGCATAAAAAACTGGTCTTATTTTTGTCATATTGCTTGATTCCTTTATAACTGGTCTATGAGGTAAATAATGAACAAATGTTTACCTTTCATTCATAACTTCTTCAATAACTCCCTCCTTCAATCAATTGTCAAAAACTTCCTGGTAAGCATCCTCTTGTCCCTGAGCAGCTAGTTTTCTTTCAGCAGCACTAAGCTGTCTCCCTGCTAATTTTCTGTTGTTAGGTAGGGTGATGTAGTTCAATATCCAAGGTAATGTCGCTTTGTATCTTCCATTTGCAACTCTAGTTGTTTTCTGAAATAATTGCAACATCTTTTGCTGTAATTTCCTTTTTACATTTGTATTCTACAGGATCAGTTATACCTAATGTATCCAATTTCCATAAATCTGTAAAACAGCCATCCTGGACAAGTAAAGTAGTCAGAAAAAGAGTATTATTTTTGTTTATGTTCTCATTTTCTGGTATTTCGCCCATAACTGACCATCCCAATCGGGTCTCCACTGCAGTAGGTCCACTTTTTAACATTCTAATTCGACCAGTAGGTAATCCAGCTACATCTGCTCCAATAAGAAGCTTTATCTCATTATCTGCATACAAACAATTTTGTTCAACATCACTTAGATGTATGTTCTGTTTACCAAGTTCAGTTATCCAAGGAGCTTTTGGAACCCTTTTCACATCAGAACATATTTGGGACTGGACACTAAGAAGTTACATCTGCAATCTCTAGACATACTGCTTACATATACCTGATATTTTATGTGAACCTTTTCTTTGGTTTTAATACCTCCAAACAACTTGTGGAAAATTTTTGTTTCACCTAAACTTTTATAACCTAAATTTTGATTAACATCGTTACTTACATATGACTTCTGTAAACCTGTAACTACAAGTGCTCTCACAATAAATTCTGAACTATCGTTCTACACACGAACTAATAATGTTTGCCTGTAATGGAACTTTGGTTTGCTAATGCACTATCTTGAATACTGTTATTTTCGTTAGATGTTATCGTATTTGATGACAGAGAAACATTTTGACATAGAATTGTATAATGACGCTTCTTACATACAATACATAACACTTTAGCTTTACACTTGGAATATCTATGCCCTTTTTTTAAACATGCAAAACAACAACCTTTCAATTTAACTATGCCTTTTCTGACTTCTAAAGTCATTTCAGAAGCTTCTGGACATTCCTTAGACAAATGTGACTTCTCGTAAAAAATGCATAAAGTAATATTTTTAGTTTTTGCAAAAGAATTATTTTTGCTACAATTATTATGATTATTTAAAAATTCAGCAGTTGTAGCTGCTGTTCTAGATTCTCTTTTGTGATAAAATTCTTTTGGCTGAAACTTATATTTTGTTGGGTTTAAACCAAAACAAGTTCTTGTTAACCTTATTTTATGATCGTTCTACTTCTAATTTTAAAAATTTCATTAAAGACGACAAAGTACTCTGACCTGTGTTGTCCGAGATCTGTCCCTGAGGCCATTGCCAATTTCAAAGAACCTCTCTCTTGGTAAGCAGGATTCTATAATCTATATAATATGGCTGTGTATTTTTCCTCTGTTAATATATGTGTTTCAAGGGATCGTAGATGAGCCTCTATCTTGTCCTAAACAACAGTTAGATCACATTTCTGTTGACCACTTCCATTATGTACCACCAAATGGAGCAAACCTCGCACATACAGTTCTATTAAAAAGTCTTCCTTTCCAAAATGTTCTTTTAGTAAATTGAATACATTTGTGTAGTTCTCAGAAGTTGGTGGAAGAAGAAAACTATTCAGAATTTGTTACTCTCAAGAATTTGATACGGTTGACTGTCATAAATATTGGAACTTATCCTCTAAATCAATTGTGGGATCTTCACCTATCTTCTTGAACTGGCCATAGAAACCCAACCAATTTCCCAGGTTATTGTCAAATTTTGGCAGTTGTATTTCTAGAAGTTGCTGTCTTCGATATGTTGACTCAGCACCTTTTTCCTCCAAAACTGAGGATGTCTCGCAAGGTGGCTGTGGTCTCAGCAAATGCTTCATTTTTATTCTGTTCACAGAGATTTTCTCATTATAGATGACACAGATTTCAACTTTCTGATCAAATTCTTCTTGACGGCACGTATTGTCTTGCCAGGAGTTGAAATATTTTCTCATATAATTCCTAACTTTTCGTCTTTATCCTCAATCAAGACAATTTAAAGTTCCACTTCGTTCAAGTCTTTATTGTAGGAGTTCAGAATGTCCTTCAATTGATTCACAGTTCTCGTGAAAGACGCAAGTACTGAACTTCGTCTTTCTTTCAGCTGTTCTATATCGAATCTTCTTGTTTCAAAACACAAACGCAATCTTTGCTCCTCCAATTATCTTGTCGCAGACGTTAAGAATTCATGTTGGAAACACTTGGTCTACCCATCCAAGAGCTCCATCAAGATTTTATTCAGGCCCATGTTTGCGGTTGTGTAAATATCACTGTGTGATTAACAAGAAATAACTATTCATTATGAAACAACCAAATAACAAACATTAACCAATTGCAACACTTCTTGCTGCATCCAAAGCTAAATTACAACTATATTGAGAACAAACAAGCCTTTGTGGTTTCTGCACCGGCTGCTCTACATCCGGGCATTGGGATTATTATACTTTGTGCTTGCAAGTGCAAAGGTCATTCAGAAAGGTGGTGAAATACACTTCCGGCGCTCTTTTGCGACAAATATAATGTACCATCTGGATGCGAACACTAGTGGAAATTATACATCATGTTCTATGCCAAGAGTATAGAAACTGTTTTGAGTAATGAAACATGTTGCAAGTTGTAAAATGATTAACATCTACCAGTGTTAACCTGATATGACAATAGTGATTTGAAATAAAATGTGGGAGTAACTTTACCACATCTGTGAATCAAGGAGGTGACTGCCGACATCCTAAGACTCAAACTAAGTGAATATTTAAAGCGTTTTTGCTCTGCATAATGCTGTCATAACTTGCAGAATGTATCTCCATCTTTTGGGAAGTTTTAACTGCATACAATTACTAGTTAAATATACACTGGTGAACAAAACTTAAGGACGATGAAAAAATGGGCATGTATATGGAAAAGCATGTGAGGTTGTAAACCAAAAGGAAAACAATAGTATTCACAGCATGTTCACAACGTGCTTTAATATAATAATCATGTTGAAAGGAAGTACACAGGGTGTCAAAAGGTGTTTTTGTAAAAGGTGCATATTGACTGATGACGTGGTTGTACAAAGAATGCACAACACCGAATACAAACAAGCCTGAGCGTCATGTCAGTAAGGGATATGGCCACCGTGAAGTGCGATGCAATTTCATACACAATGAGTATACTCAGAACAACATGACCCAGGAGCTGTTGCGGCAAGTTCTCCCACTTCTCTTTCACTGCATGTATGAGGGTCTCCTTTTATGTTGGTGGATACTGTCAACCAGCAATGTCTTCCCAGGGTATCCCATACATTTTCAATTGGATTCAGGTCTGGAGAATGTGTAGGCCAGACTATGCAATAAATACCTTCACTGTCAAGACATTCCTCTACAGACAATGTGTGATGACAAGGCATGTTATAATCCATAAAAAAATTTTTTTCACCTACAGCACCTCAGAAAACTTGCACACGTGGGAGCAGAACATCATCAATGTACTGTTGGCGGCTCATGGTCCCTCCGTCAAGCACATACAGGTCTGTACAGTCATTGACCATGATACTGCAAGTCGCATATCGATGCCTTTCCTGAATGTTTTCAGGACAAAAAGCACTGCCAACTTCATGCCTTATCAGTTGCCATCCAGAATCCTATAATAGTCAGAATCTACTCTCATCTGAGAACATGGTAGGCCAGTCATCATCAGTTCAACTGCGATGTAGTGGACAACATTGCAAACAGGCACTATGATGACCTCTCATGAGTGATACACACACAACAGGTCTTCGGGTATGTAGTCCTTTCTTTCTTTTGCCAATGTCTTGCAACAGCTTTATGGGATATCTAAGAGGCTGTGGCTGCATGTAACTAATGTGCCAGGTCACTAGTTGTGCTGCATCAGTTCTTTTTCACAGAAAGAACAATATATTGATCTTCTTCAGGTATCATTCTGCTAGAATGACCTCCCCCCTTGGCTTAGGAACGATACTATGAGTGATGTTAAATTCATGTGCAACATCTGTGATTGGCCACCCTTTTTCCACAAGTGAAATAGTCTAAATGATGCCTGGAAGACATGTTCAGAACTTCAATATTACAACTTCACTCCTTCCCCTTGTGAATTTCACATCCAACGAAAACTGAATGCCCATATCAATTGCCTGCAATCTCATCTGTGCTATCCTATGACCGACATGTGTGAAACTAAAAAATTTGCATAAGTTTCACAATACAGATTACATGTAGAATTCCTGAAACTTTCAACAGGTTGATGCGGTTCAATTTCTAGTGGTAATTTGTTGGTGTCTAGTGGTAATTGCATCCATTCTTATGTTTTGTCCACCAGTGTATATACTGTGATTTTATTCTTTACTGTAGTTACTTTAATATACTGTTTAATTTTTTTTTTCAAAACGTTCATCTATAAAATTAAGTAACCAAGTGGGCCAACATTTTCCTTCCTCTCTTCTTAACTCCATACATTCTCTCCCCCTCAGGGGCTTACCTTTTGGTGAATATGAGTAGTGATGTGGCATCCCCAAGGTGAATGAGCCATGTAGTGCAGGCTCTTGTGTCACTAAACTTCAAATAACCAGCCAAATCCATACATTTTTTTACATTTGTTTTAACTGCTCTTTCTTCTCCCCCTCCCGTACTCACCAAAGTTCACAGCTGTGTGTGTTGTTTACCAACTAATGTGGTTCTTTTACATATATCGTTTTGATCACGTTTTTAATTTTAATTATGACAGTGTTACCACACACTAAAGCTTTCTTCAAAATTGACATTTGATAATTAAAAAAAAAATTTAACATCCTCCTCAAGTAACAACCAATGCACAATGCTTCCCCTAAAAGGCAGTAGAGCCAAATCCAATTGTGCAAATTCCCCTTAAATATTTAACCTCTGTTTAGGCATTTATTTTTAAATGTTACTATCAACAAAATAAAATAACCAATATTTATATACATTTGTAAACGAGCTTTCTAACTTTTTGTGATGGTTACTTCCCCTACTGAACAACAATGAGCCCTGATGGGACAAAGATGATTTTGACAATCTATCCAACAACTAGCAATAGTTTTTTGTGGATTGACTCCTATAGTAATTTGATGGAGATATTCCTTCAAGCCTCATACCAGAAAGGAACTAAAGCCTCCATGTTACATTTCAAGGATATATAACCAATACAGTGACAGTTTGGACAACTGCTGAAATTCAGCATGAATCACAGTACTTATCTTAGAAACCATCTATACATTTATATCAGCAGCTGCAATGGTTGTACTTGATAACACCAAACTCCAAAGGGACTACAACTCTTGAACCAACTCTTGGTGAAGATACCTTCGTTCAAGCCTTCTTGCTGGAACAGAATCAAGATCTTAACATTTGGTTCCTCAGGAGATATACACGCACTGCCAAAATTTAAGCATGCAGGGGTAAAATGCAAAGAAATTGACAAGTACAGCTTTGATTGACGAGAAATGTGGCAGGAAAGTAAGCAAATATGTTGTTTATGCATCAAAAAACAGAATTACATACAAAGATAAAAACAATATTTATTTTTCACAAGTTAAAAGGTGAAGTCATCCTGGAGTCATTAACAAAATAATGTTTAAAGTCAAAACATACAAACAAATTCGATATTAAAAGGGTATGTGACCACCTCTAAACTGCATATAAAGTTTACAGTGTGTAACCTTGCTTTCCATTAGGTGATCAACCACCGCATAGTCAAGTAGTCGCCATTCCTCCTGTAGAGCAGTTTGCAACTCTGTGAGAGTGGCTGGGGGTGGGAAACATGCACAAACAGCATGTCTGAGGGCATCCCAAAGATTTTCAATAGGATTAAGGTTGGGTGAATACACTGGCCACTCCGTATGTGCAATCCCCTCACTCTCCAGGTAGTCGTTGATGATGTCAACTCTATGGACACACACATTGCCATCCATTAAAATGAAATCAGGACCAACTGCTGTAGCGTACAATCTCACAGTGTGGTCTAGGGCTTCATTCTGATACCGGACAGCCATCCCAGAAACCCGCCTATAGATGTGCAGGTCGGCGTGATATCCCAATGAAATCGCTGCCCACACCATGATACTTCCACCTCAGAATGCATGATATCTGTTGATGTTCTGGGGCTGATTGCATGTGCCATGTAGTCTTCAGACCCTTTCAAGCTTGTCATCTGGTTGCAAGACAAATTTCGACTCTCATCCATGAACATTACATGGCCTCAATCAGACACAGTCCAATTGATATGTTGCCGACAACACTTTAATTGTGCTCTTCTGTATTGGATGGGTAGAGGAACATAAACTCATGGTACCTGAGCATAGTCCATTCACATGTGGCCTTTGGCACACAGTTGTGGCAGATATCCCCTTACCAATGGACACTGTAACCATAGATGTCACACATGTGGAGATTGCTCTCAAATTCTACTAGGCTACAATGGCAATATATTGATCTTCTGCCGTGGTTGTAACCTTTGGGTGACCGGCCACAGGTCTTCAGACAACTGTTTGGCTTGTTTGGAATTGTTTCCATAATCGTGAAATTACAGAATGATGAATGCTGAAGAAAAGAGCAACATCTGTGATTGATTGTCGTGTTTCAACGTGTCCAATAGCACGGCAGCATTCAGAATCTGCCATTCATCTTCTGGCAGCTATAGAAACACGTCTGTCTTGAAGAGAAATTGTACAATAGTTCTAAACACTTTTTATCAGCACTTACATTCAATTCCTGTAACCCGTCACAGTGCTGGCTTTTTATACAAATGCCTTTTTGAATATTTCTCAACATAAAACTGTGATTGTTGTTACATAACATATTGGTTTATATCCATCTACATCTGCAGCGAATTGGAGCCTCCCCAATTGAGATTGGCTTATGGAAGTTAACATTTTCCTTTGTGTGCTTAACTTTTGGCAGTGAATGCATCAAATATACAAACAGTTTGGACAATAGTCAAAATACAATATGAATAAAGTGCCATCTTGGAAAACACCTTCATGTTAGAATAATTTGCAATGCTTGTGAGAAATACAGTTATATACACTATTAGTAAACAACATTATTTTAGAACAACATATGTTGACCATAGTTTGAGTGAACTACTTTGGATCCATTTTTTTCAAAATAACGATGACTGCAAGATGTTAACAAGATTACACTACTTGTCTAATGAACTGACCTTGTGAGGTTGAGTATGGGAAAGAGAATTTACTCCCTTAGACAGCTACATCATGTCATGGTAATTCTTGACGAATGATTTCTAAGCACATGAATAGGAGGAAAAACATTTAGAATTAACGAGATTATCCTTACCACTCAAAATACAATATGATTATAAAAAATTGAGTTCATGTGGTGAACAT
>JJRW01S0001286.1:142190-156098 GCA_001188405.1 Loxosceles reclusa
CCCTCACTGTTATTTTTCTCTCTGCTATCGGCATTAAGCCTTACCACACCAACTGCTTTGTGGTAAACGACAAAGTTCTGTATGAAGGAGAAAAACATGAACAGCGGCTGGGACTCGAACCCGCGTCCTCGAGTTTTAACGTAACTCGCGCGCTTACCTTCTACTCCACGCTGTTCGGTTCCCAGATCGTCATGTTATCGACCCCAAGAACAGAACGTAGTATCTAAATACAAAGGATATGATATTGCGTTAAAACTCGAGGACGCGGGTTCGAGTCCCAGCCACTGTTCATGTTTTTTTTCCTCATACAGAACTTTCTCGTTTACCACAAAGCAGTTGGCTTTGGTAAGGCTCAATGCCGATAGCAGCGAGAGAAAAATAACAGTGAGTTATATTTCGCTGCAAAAAGCAATATCATGTCCTTTGTATAGTGAATTATGTTGGTTTTTAGCAATGTGAGGAGCTGATATGGTGCCTCTCGGTTCTCCTTGTCAAGTTATACAGAAATTTCATTAGATGTGGGTTTCATAAGAGAAGCGACCTCCATGTGGTCCACACACAATGATTTTCTTTAACACGAACACGAAGTCTGATCATTATGAAGCCATTATTAAGAGACATGCTCTGACTGAAATTTGTTTTTCGCCCTCATGGAGTGGCGCACCTATGTTTTGATGCTGACTATATTGGCTCTCGTGATCTTACTCCCGCATATCCATCTAGTTGTCTTCTGTATCAGCCTACTAAGTAACAGTGTAGTATTCACATGTAAAGCTACTTTAGGCTTCTACAACTGTTTTCTCTGGTAGAGCCTGACGAAGGGGTGCTAGCTGAGACTAGATGACGATGGTCACAGCGGGGAGACATTCAAAATCAATCACGGAAAAGCCACCAAATGACTAGTCTCCATTAATGTGGAGTATTCCAGTCTCTGGACAAGAACATCAGTTCTTCGAACTTTACTTGGCGATAGCCAGGTGGATATCATAGCCCCGGCACCAAAGGAGTATGCTGTTCATGACGTGCTGATGAAGTTTATCAAGCTGTTCAGATGCTACGAGTTCCAGTAACGTTGTCGATTTACGCCGAACTGGCTTTAGTTTCCCTGCAACACATATCTCGTTATGCCATACGATCCTTTCCCAGAGCAATGGGTCGCTATCAATGTAGAATAGCTTAGATGCAATTTGAGCGGTAACACCATGGCCCATTCCAGTCAGTTGTCAAACTCGTATTTTCATTTCACACGAGCAACATCTTCTAGATGCTAAAACAGCAATACAGGGTTTGGAGAAGAAAGAATGACCAGGGTTAGTCATGGATGGAAGTTTCGTCACAGGTTTAGAGCTGCAAATCGGATGATAACGCGTAAACGATATCTGCCAAGAGCCGCAACGTTTCGCCATCAGGCTAGTATTTATCAAGCGAATGAGGAGGACAATGTATATGCTACGAACTTGGGAAAACCCGATGGGGGTTTCTTGAATTTCCGGATTACGGGGAAACTCGTGGAGGTAGAACGGACGCCTTAGGGATATTTGCTCGCGTCAAATGGCGGTACAAGCTTGGCAACTGGTTGGCACGGTTTATTGCCTTGTTCCATATTTTGTAGGTCTCCCAAGATTCAAGAAACAAGAGATTGTTTTTGTTGGAGACATTCTTATCCGGTAGTTTAAAAGAGTTGAAGTCGGGTTCGCGTGTTGTTGTGTCGCTGCAGGCCTAGCGAATAGGGATTTCAAATCCCTATGCTGGACAGCACGAGCATGTTCTTTCAAGCGAAACGAAATCGGTCTTTCAGTTTTGTCTGTTTATATTTTTGTCACAGGCCTTGCACGGTATTTACTAAAACACACCCGTTGATTCTCAGTCGGTACCAGGTCCTTCACATGCATCACTACGTCTGGGAGCATGGAGCGTGGTGTACAGTAGGTTTTAATGCCAACATGCCGGAGTATCCGAGATATCATTTACGATATCCTTTCAACATACGGCAGGAGTGGCAGTTGCCTTCGCTTCACCCTTCACTTTCTGAGACCCAGTGATGCTAGAAGACCAACGATTCTGAATGATGAATTGTCGTGGGTAATCATTTTGCCACAGAGCTCTGGCAACTTCCTGGTTTTTTGACTCTGCATCTCTGCAGTGGGACTCCATCTGACGCTGGAGAAGGGGGGGGGGATCCAAACTACAGATGCTTTGTGACAGGTCGGATGGTGAGACCGGAAGTTTAGGTATCTTTCAGTGTGGTGGGTTTACGATGAACGCCGGTTGAAAGATTTCTATCATGAACTCTTTAGACGCATACGTCCAGAAACGGTAAACTGTGTCCTTCCACAACCTCCAGTGTAAACTGGATGTTTTGGCCGAAGCTGTTTAATTCTATAATTTGTAAAGATGGTAAGATCACAAATTCGCTTACAAAAATAAAGACATTTGCTTAAGAAAGGTCACAGTGGGTGGCCGAAATGTCGCGATCCATACGTGCTTAAGACGTGCATATCATACGTGCATATCAGCGTACTACATTTTTCTATTAAGATCATAAATATGTCATCGACGTAGGGTTACCAGGCTTTGATGTTAAAACTGTCAGTGCTGAGCATCCGCCGTTCGAATTCTCCCACGCATAAGTTAGGAACAATACTTGACACGGGTGAACCCATTGCGGCACCATTGATCTGGCTGCAGATACTCTGGAACTCGAAGTTCGTTTCGCCAAGGCAGAACTCCAACAATTTACAGACCTCTCCAGTAAACGTGTCATCCTCCTGGAGTCGGCTCAATTTGGTCGAGACAGCAAGAAACGTGTGAATAGTGTGATCTTAACCTCAAAAGACATCATTTGTTCCCCATCATTGATGCCGAATCCTTGAACGCAGTAAACGAATTGCTGAACGGTAGAAACGTCGCAGTCTGATAAGCTAATCGGAGTGGAAAGGATTGAGCGAGCGAGAGAGAGAGAGAGACAGAAAGAGAGAGAGAGAGAGTGAGAGAGAGAGATGCTAAATATTTCGATAGTTTCAATTTTGGGGAGCCGCAGAAGCTCACAAGTATGGCTGGGTATTCCGGCTTTATAGATCTTTGGAAGACCATAAAACTGAGGAATTGTTCCTGACGCGCATGCATCTCAGTTGGTCATAAAAAGGCTGCAGATGAGTCTCTTTCTAGCATGTAACTTTGAAAGCAACACATTCGTCTTTCACTGGGTGTCAGAAGTTGGATCGGTAGTAAGCATAATCTAAGTAAGTACTGCCGTCGGAGAGCAATTCCCGAGCCTTTGTACTTCATATCCATTATGACGGTTGTACGTCCTTTATCGGCTGGCAGGATGACAATGTCCTTAGTATTTCGTAGCTTACGTAATGCTGTTCTCTCGGATGGTGGTAAGTTGCTCTGTAGTGGACGAGCGCGTGAGAGTACACCTGCAATTTGATTTTGAACTTGTTCTGCCTCGTCTTTGTCGATCTCTTCTTTCTAACCTAGACTATATCGGAGATAGAAATTTGGTAGTCGGTACAGACTAAGGGGCTGGAGAAAAATTCGAGTCATGGCAAGTACGACACTTTCAGCATCAGAAAGGGGTTGTGATGACAGATTCAGAACCCAGTTATTTCACGGTCTGACATGAGAGCGTCTCTCATTTTCCACACGCAGTGCACGGATCTTGGTCTCATGTTTGGACCGTAGATGGCGTTGGAGGAACTCTTCTTTGCTTCTGGCACGATCAAGGAGGTACGCCATGATGTCATCGCTCAAGCTAGACTCCAACCGTGTTTGTTTCTTGAATCATGGGCGATCTACAAATAAATGACAAGATAAAAAACCATGCCCACCAGTTACCCAGTTCGTACCGCCACCATGCGCGAGTAAATATCCCTAAAGCTTCTATTTCATCTTCACGGTTTCCCCCGTAATCCGGGAATTTCAAAATCCATCGTATTCTTGTAAGTTCATAGCATATATACTGTCACCTAACACCACTTTTCTCATTCGCTTGATAAAGACCATAGCTGATGGTTGAAACGTTGCGGCGTTTTGCTGATATCGTTTAAGCGTCATCATCTCATCTGCAGACCAGTAAATATCTAGACCAATAACGAAACCTCCATCCAATTCAAGGTTTCTCCACAGTGTGGAAATTCCCCAAAACATCATGGTTTTCCTAACCATGAGTATAAATACTAACACTTCTCGCCTTGCCTCTCATTCTCTTGACAAAAGGCGTAGGTGATGGTCGAAACGTCGCGATATCCCGGTTGATATTGCCTCTGCTCCATCATTTCATTCTTCGAGTTCAAGACCAGTAATCGAATTTCTATCACCTACAAGTTATTTTGCAAATGATTCCGCATTTACTTCCGAGATAACGAAGGTACATATACTATTGTGGCAGAGATTTATACGAACACGACACAAAATAGAACAGCGGGGGAGGAAATATACTGACGTCATTTTGGGACATTCAGTAGTGCATATGTTAGGGGAACAAGACGCTTATAAGATTCCGTATCAAATTGTATCTAATTTCCGTAGTAAGTTTTCTCTTGCTTTAAGCCTGAGAAATAATAGTTATATTTAAAGATAGATAAAAAGGAAAGTTATTAAAAATAATATAAAAAATGGACTTTACCTTGAGATTTTCTTCGACCTTTCCTTCCTCTTTCACCTTTGCCTATGGATCCTTCGGTTCCTGATTCTTGGCTTGAAGACAAAGGTGTTCCTTCGCTATCCCTCAGCATGCTTTCATATCCACTACTTGTTCCAGAAAACTGTTGTGTTTTTGTGCCTTTCAGCAGAAGGTCTTTTGCTTCCCTTGGTTCCATGCTGTTTACACTGCTGTCACTACCATGACCACTACTCGTCCTTTGATGTCGGTGGTGATGATGGTGGACGTGTGGTATGACCAGTGTGTGAGGAAGTTTGTGGTAAGGTGAAGCTAAACTGCTCGCGACACTAGCATGCCTAGTTACGTAGTAATGTTCGCTGTCCGTAACGTCCGTAAGCACTGTGTCACCACTATCAACGCAAGTGCTGGGTGAGCTTGTACTTCTACATATGCTTTTAGTTCGTGGTTGCTTTTTTGTTTCTGGTCTGCCGCACTGTTTTTGTTTAGGGTGGTCTAAAAGTTTGCTTTTTCCCGGACAGGGCTTGTCTTTCTGCTTCATTGTCGAACAGCAAGTTGTTATACCGGATGTGCTACTACCATTGCTTGTTGGACTTGTGCGCGTAGAAGGTTTACCACAACCATTCGTCAAAGTCTTTGACGTTTTACATGAGCCGCTTGGGCAACAGTTGTTACTAATACTTTTACAAGAACTTTGTCTGATACTAGCATTTGAAGGCAACGTTGACCTTGTTGGAGCTCTGGATGAAGCAGAAGAGAATGAAGAATCTTTAGTCCTTATCGAAGAATTGGATGATCTCGATAGAGGTTGTTCACGTGGTTGAGAGCATATATCTTTCGCACTAGATTTACCTCGGAGGCTTCTTGACTTACTTGAACTCGTAGGAGAAGCACCTACAGTTAGCTGCGTCGTGTCGATATTTTTGTAAGTCAGACTACCCGTTTTACTCCGATGCTCGTTTCGTTTGGATGTTTCACTAAGATCGTTAGAAGGAGTCTTCATCTTAGAGCCTATATTCTTTGTATTTCTGTTTAATGCTTTATCGTTGTCTACAGGACTAATTTCACTACCTAAGTTTCTTTCTAAAGTAATCTCTGTTGCTTCGTTGAGTCTATCATTAGATAAACTGACTACTGTTTCTTTTCCTAACTGAGGAATGGACGAAGTCTCAAGTCGTGTCAAGGAAGGGAAGCTGTATTTTCGTTGAAACAGGGGCGGGCCGTGACCTGTGGCATCGATAGTGTTTTTCTGAAAGCTTTTAATGGATGGTCGGTGTGAGAAACTATTACTACGTTCTTTGACAAGACCTTCCATTCTCTGAGTCTCCAATTGAGCAAGCAGTTCTTTGTTTTCTTCATCTGTGATGAGTGGCGAAACAGCTTGTGTTGGCTTTGATCTTGCAAAATGTTCTGCAAATGGTGGAACTTTGTGTATTTTATTATAAAAGGCTTCTAGTTTTAAACCATTCATAGGTTTAATGTTAAATTTCAAATCGTATTTGTCCATGTCTAGATCAGCTGGCTCACTGTGTGTGCTGTTTAGTTCGACCGCAGACAGATCTTCAACACTTGATTCGCTACTTCCGCATACCATTTCGGATAATGCATTGCATGATGTATCTGATGGCCATACATAAGGCTTAGTCCTAAAAGAGGAGAATCGGACTTGGCTTTTCAGTTGTTCACTGTGTTTGTTCATCGGCTGAATCATTTCTCTCAGCTTTGCTATTTGTTCCAAGCTTTCTGATGCGGGTGTTCTGTTGGTGGTTACGTCATCAGCAGCAACTCTTCTCTGTAGCTGTTGTTCCTTTATTTTTTGGAACATATTACCGTAAAGCAACCGCCAGGTGAGACCAGCTTTTCCTTTTTGAAAATCGCGGCATGTGTCCGGCACACTTATACTGTCGAGATCAATGCTGACCGATCGCGAACCACTGAAAGATGAAGGGAGGTTGAGGTCCTCCTCGCTGAGTATTCGTAAAGGATGTTCCTTTCCATCACAACTGCTTTGGTCGAGTCCTAGGAATACATTATCCGACGTCCTACGAATACTTTGCAACCAACATTCGGCTATTATGTCTTCTTCATTGACTTGCAAACAAGAATCAACCATTGGCACTGGTTCTTCAGGTTCTAAGACTTCAATGGTTTCCACCCCGCTTTCTTCGCAACACTGACCAAATTCCCGAGTGGAGAGTTTCTCGTGATTAACACTATGCAGAGGATATAGATCAGGGTCATATCCACTTGCCTCTGCGTTTTCTTCATTATCCGTTTCGTCTACGTCTGCTGAATTGCTTGCACTGTCTGTTTCATCGTCTGCTTCTTGTTCTAGCTGAAGCTGATCATTTTTATACATTGAACTGTCAGTCAACTCTTGCTTGTGCTTAGTTTCTGTAGGACCCAAGGAATCGTAGTGCTTGGACGTTGGACGGTATGGAACTGCATATTCAGGCTCAGCGTTGTCCTTCTTGCGAGGTTCAGTGACGTCACACGAAGTGGTGTCTTTCTTTGATGTTAAATTGCTATAGTCTTTTGGCTTTTGTTCTGATGACTGCGAAGCACTTGACTTTTTCTTGTCCACATCTTTCTCTTCTGCATCACCACGCGGAAAATCAACCCAAACTTCACTCTTTTTTCCTCCTGCTGCTTCTCTAACGTGGTTTGAATGTTCCTCCACCCATTTGCGTATCATGCTTTGTTTGTGATCATCCATAAATCCGTACATAACTGGTGGACCGTCAACCCATTGTTCTTTTTGAAGTCTGTGGAGTGTCTTCGAATCGAATTTCGGTTTCGAAAAACGTGGGCCGTCAATCCACATTTCATCGCTCTGAAGCTTTTCTTTTGTGGCTGATGTTTTGCTACCTGTTGCAGATGTTTGATGGTCTTTACCACCAGCCGTACTACTACCACTATCTTGCTTCTGTTGGGTTGATCGGTGTTTCTTCCTCTGAGGGGTTGATGGAGAGCCTTTCTGAGAAGCACTTGAGGGCTCTGTTCTAGGCGTTTGCGTGCTAGCAGGTTGGTGTAATCTGTCGCTCTTTCCGGCTGAACTTTTTGACGGTTGCTCATCTTTGCCCGATGGTTTGTTGGACGAGGTCTTGCTTGGCGAAGACACGCTTTTCACGTCTTGATTGCTTTGCGAAGCTAAAGCTAGGTTTGCATTGGTCCCTTTTGCTTCTGGGATTTCGGACTTCTGCTGGACTTTGTTCGTTTTTGGCATGACGGGAAGCGATGATGGTGGGCCTTCGTTATCTGTAAGATCCCTATCGTTTAGAGGAAGCCTTCCCGTTCCCACATATATTACAGTGTCGCAGGACTGTTCACTACTTGAAGTGTAATCAGGGTCGCTACTTCCTGTCTTTATGGTATCTTCTGCGTGCATTCTAATGAAAGGACGAACACACACTCCTTTCTCGTCGTACGTTGCTTCGAGGTTCACATTACTGGGGCCCTAAAAGAAATATCTCATAAAGCAACTCATTTAATTATACAAAGACATGTCGAATCACCACTGAATATTACAAAAAATATACAGTTGTCTTAACCAGAACTAGATTTTAAAACGCTTATCAAGGCAAATCTGCCTATGTCGTCTGTTCCACATTTCAGTGAAGCAGAGACATGGCAGTATTATACAGGAAAGCCTTATACCACAGATTTTCGACAGCCCATCTCTTAAAAACTGAGATTTTCTTTCCAGTTTTCGCTTCCGCGAGCGCTCTGAAAATGCTGAATAACGTGAATAAAATGTATGAAGAATCTGATTTGTGCCGTTTTGAGCTAGCGATGAAGTAGTTCGTGTACACAACAAAAAATCCTGGTTCTTCGGCTTCCGGGAGGCAGAAATGATTTAGCACTTTCAAAGCGTTCGCAGCAGCGGTAACTAGAAAGAAAGTTTCTGTTCCCAACTTCCTAACAGTATAAGAAAAATATAACCAACCTTCCATCTACATGTCAATTATTTGAGGTTGATTGTCAGGACCAATATTGATTATCAATAAGCGAAGTCTACAGTAATTAACGCATTGCCTTTCAACAGATAGCTATCCAAATAGGGAACCAATTCATAAGCACAGCGTTTGATCTTATTGAAGACATGGAGGAAGAACGAACCTAGCAGGAAGTAACATAGAGTGTGGATTAAGCCATGGCCTTCTAGATAGTGTAAGGTTCCCCCAACAAACGACTTCGAAATTAGGCTGCCCAGATACCCGTCGGCGTAACTTAAATGGAAAAGCGGTCTCTCCGGATATTACAGATCCGTAGGTTCGAATCCCGATGTCGGCAAAAGGAAAAGTTTCTTTACAATAGCTCTTGAACTTATGGACTCACACTAGTGTCTAAGGACCCAACCGTTAGGTCAATCACTCGAGGTCAGGTCTGTGTCCTGACGTCTCTTAACGTGGGGGGGGGGGATGGTAGATTTCTCCTCTCAAACAACTTCGAAATTAAGCTGCTCAGATACCCGTCGGTGTAGCTTAAAAAGAAAAACACTCTCTCCGGAGATGACAGACCCATAGGTTCGAATCCCGGCGTCGACAAAAGGGCACGTTTCTTTAGAAAATCATAATGTTAGCTAGGCTTCACACACCGCATCTCTGATCATAAATTCCAAATAATAACATAAGTTAATGAAGATTCATAAATTTATTAAAATATCATCTATCTATGCATATATAAAGCACGAAATCTGTTTATCTGTCGGTCGTACGGTGACACGGGATCTTCGCTCCCGGGCGAACCAGTCGATCGGTATACAAACACCAGCTGCAAGACATGAGCTAGCAGAACTGGCGAAATTTATAAATTCCAACCTTTTCCGTCTGGAAGCTACTCAACCGGTGGAAGAAGGAATTGAGGGGGGACTTGTCCACCCCGTGAGGATGGCACGGCACCTCCCAACTTGGGTAGAAAGACAGTGGAAATTGAAGCTAGCGCGTACAATGGCTAAACACCGAGGACCATAACCGACTAGGACCCCCATAATGGTAGCCATCGATTCTACATACCCGTCTCATATGAGACGGGTACGGAGCATAAGGCGAGCCTATGGCTCGCGCCATATGCATGTCTGTCAGTCATATATCTCTATAGAAATTCATATCGTTTGACGAATCGACCTCAAATTTTGCATACGGACTATTTAGGACATTGAGGAAAACATAGAATACTTTAAAATTCCGCCACCTTTTTGTTCACTCTTGTAAAGAAACCCTTCTGTTGACGCCGGGTTCAAACTTAATGATCTGTCATTTGCGGAGAGATCGCATTACCGATTAAGCTACTCCGACAGGTATCTGGGCAGCTTATTATCAAAGTCTTTCGCGGGAAGAACATTACATCCTCCCCACGTTGAAAGAGAGGTCAGGTACCTCCTGACTTCGAGTGGTGGACTTAACGTTGTGTCCTTGCCACTAGTGAGTATCCATAAGTTCGGACGCCATTGGAAAGAAACTGCGCTATTGTCGACGCCGGGATTCGTATCTATCATCTCCGGAGAGACAGCTTTACCGATACTAAGCTGTCCAGACAACAGGTGTCTGGACAGCTTTTTATCGCCGTATTTTGTGAGGAGAATTTTACACACTTTACCCTTATGTGTATATTTTATTCTATTACATTTTGTTCCGAGTTTTTATACTTGCTTTGCTTTCAACGGTTACACATGCGAAATATAAAACACTTTTGGCAGCGTATAGGAACCGAATCTTCCATTGATGAGCGTAGCACCATTTGTCATGGCTGTTTTTTGTGAGTATTTCAGTGAACCGCACTGGAGAAGAAGAAATGAAGTATGTCATTTCAGCTTATTTCGCTGTTTAGAGTGGTCGTTATAACAAATAAGTGTTCGGCCAACTGTTTTGCAATTAAAGAGCAAATGAAACGTTAACTGAATTCACAATCAGGTTATTTTTTACTTCATTTACAAGACAGTTTGATGGGGCTAAAACGGAGGGACAAATTCTGCATGCACTAAATTTCCAGGAAACGCCGGGAAAATTGCATTACTTAATACCACGTAAAAAAAGCCGCAAAAAATGCGTCGAATTTTTTAAATAGCAGAGTGAGTGCTTTTTAATGAAGACCCACACAGACTTGATACACATTTATAAAGCCCATTGTACATATAGAGTGATCCAGAATTCATGGCACAAACTTGAAGGGTTGGTACAGGACACTGTAACAATCATTTACTGTAGAGGAATCTATTGGTGCAAGTGACGCAGTCAGGCGCAAACACAGGAAATACATGAAAGGAAAAACAAAGCGTTTCTTGACAGCGTTCTTTGACAAGTGCAATAATTAAAATAACTGTTCAGAACTGCGTCTACCGACAGTGATACATGCTTGACAGCGTCAGTGTAGCGATTGGCGTACACAGTCGATGATTCCAGGTATTTCACGCAGATTTGCATCAGTTACGGATATTCGAGCAACGAGATCCTCATCTGAGTCAAGTGGAGTCACGTAAATAAGACTTTTCAGATGTCCTCATAAAAAGTAATCGCAGCTCGATAAATCGGGTGATCGGGGTGGCTAAGGGACTGGTCCACCACGCCCAATCCATCGCTCCGCAAAAGTGGCATTCAGGTAATTGCGTACATCACTGTTGAAGTGGGTTGGCGCTCCATCATGCTGAAACCACATTCGGTTACGAATGGCGATCGGAACAACTTGCAGCAGTTCTGGTAAAACCCGTTCCAGAAAAATAAGATAACATTGGCTATTGAGTCGCTTCGGTAGTAGCTATGGGCCAATCAAACAGTCGCTGACAGTACCTGCCCACACATTCACAGAGAATCGTTGTTGATTAGCATATGGTTGCGTTGCGTGTGGATTCTCGGTTGCCCACACATGGAAATTGTGCGCATTAAATAAACCCTTGGGTGTAAACGTCGCCTCATCTGTAAATAGACGAGCTGTGAAGTCCGGCTGTAATGCACATTGCTGCAAAACCCATTGGCAGAAGTACAGGCGCCTAGGATAGTCTTCCGGATTCTAAAGCTTGTACTGCAAAGCGGTTTTCATTTAACACACTCCAAACGGTCTGTTGACTCACACCTACGTTATGTGCAACAGCTCTTTACTTGATTCGGTCTATCAGTCGCAACGTTCAAGATGCGTTCTTCAAGGCTTGGACTGCGTACGTCTCTTCGTCGACCAGCTTTGTGTCTGGTGACGTGGAAAGAACCTGTTTCACAAAGTTGACGATGTAACCGGCGAAAAAGTTCTGTGATTCAGCATTCAACTATCAGGAAACTGTTAGTGATACATTCATAGCGCAGCCCCGCCGTTATCATTTGCACGGCCGTACATTTAATGCATATCTGCTTTTCGGCATACGTGAAGTCTCCCATCACGGACGACAGCACAATCGAGAATGGCGTCTTCCCCTACTTAGATGCATAATGTAGAACGGCGGCTAGCCCCCTACTGCCCTCTACCGGCAACGGAACCAACCGATAACTCCATTTCTCTTTCTTTTCATATATTCTTGTGTTTGAGCCTCACTGTGTCACTTGCGCCCATGCATTCTCTACAATAAATGATTGTTAGTGTGTCCTGTACCAATCCTTGAAGTTTGTACCATGAATTCGGGATCATCTTGTATATATGAAGCCCATTGTATTTATGAAGCCCAATATGGCCAGTGAAATATATTTTTACTGAAAGAGACAGAGAGATGGTAATAATTAACCCTTTAACGGTGGGAATTTTGTTCTGAAAATATGCATCTGTACAGGTAATTTAAAATCAAGTGATGACGAGTATACTCATCAAATGCAGAATATAAATACACTTGCTATAAATATTAATTCAATCATACAAAATGAAAATTATTACACGTCAGTTTCTTTGAAAAAGCAAGAATTTTACTGCTCTGAAATTCATTAATATCATAAATGCTTTTTATTATTTTTTTCCGTACATATTGTAACAAACGCTTTTTGCTGTCGCCAGGACTCGAACCTGGATTATTCAGCTCCGAAGTGACCGATTTCCCAATTAAGCCACGCCGACGGGTATCTGGGCAGCTTATTATCTATATCTATTATGGAGGGAGGAATATCACATCCTTTCCCACTTCGAGAGGGAGGTCAGAGCACAAGCATGACCTCGAGTGGTGGACTTAATGGTTAGATCCATGAGTTCGAGCGCCAGTTGAAACAAACGCCTTTTGCCAAAGCCAGGACTCGCCGAACCCAAATCGTTCATCTCCGGAGTGACTGCTTTCCCAATTAAGCTACGCTGACGGGTATCTGGGCAGCATATTATCTATACTTATTGTGGGGGGAGACCTCACAACATCTTAGGCCAATTTTGCCACCCGTACAAATGCACATTCGGGTATACAAACAGTTTCGACAGCCGACAGAAATTCATAGTAACATTGCCTGGAACTATTACAGCAGATTGAACATTTCTTTTTCATGCAAAAATATGCAGACGATCCCTCGCTTTTCTGGTTGTGAACCAAGATATCATCGCTTCGAGGAAATTACGTGTCACAAATCGCTAATGAACAACGATAGCAAAGGGAATATTTTGCTCCTCATCGGTAAGGATCATTGTAAAATGCTGGTAGCGCCATTCCTCCCATCTTCTCCTCTTCCAACTCCAACGCGCCAAACGGAAGATCTGATAATCAAAAGGGATGGAGAACAGCGTTTCTCTCAAACCAACCGCAGAACGCCAGAGAAGACATTCATCTGATTTCTGGTAAAAGCCTTCGTAGACAACTCACCGATTTATAAAAGACTTAAATTATGGCAAGGCTTCATAAATCATCATTAAGACATCTGGAATTTACTCGAATTTCATTCGTAGTATCATCGAAAGAGGTAACAAAGAGATCGTGTCCCAACTCATTAGATTCTTCTGCCCGAACACCGTGATTCCAGCAGTGCAGATTTGCGAATAATGGGCCTACTGTCTTGCGCACAACAAAGCCTAGTCGGAATAAGAGACCGTGAAAATTTTTAACGAGTTTTAACAGAACAGATGGACGACATTCAGTGATTTTCGTTCTACTTGAAGCAAACAACTTCTACCGTCTTTTATAATTTGCGCAGGATGCTGATGAAGAGTAATGTTCCGTTTGATGAAGGTGTTACAAGAAAACTCTCTTCTGAGGAAGACTTTGTAAAACTTGTCTATTTTTTAAAAACAAACGTAACAGTTCGTAAAGCTACCATTATAAATTAATGGTCTTGTACCTGTGATTTTAAATATAGACAAGAATAGTCCAAAAGTGTTGTATAGACAATGTACTATTA
>JJRW01S0001286.1:192094-202115 GCA_001188405.1 Loxosceles reclusa
AATTTAATTGTTTGTAATTGTTTGAACCAGGCTTAATTCATTAGCATTCACGAAGAAGCATATGCTATCGGCAAATATAACTGGTTTTGAATTGGTAAAAACACTGAAAACATCATTATGTAAATTATAAAAAGTGCTAGTCCAAGTGTTGAATCCCTTGATCGATAAAGTCGAAATCAAGAGTTTTAAGTAGTCTAAACCAAAACACGCATGTATTTTTCGACACAATATTTTCCCCAAGAACGGCACATACAGCATGCGTTTGCAGCACATTTTCCTTGATGAAATTCGCAACGAATGCAGTAACGAATAAATGTCTTGTCGCTTGTTATCTTTTACCTAACAACTTTTGCGCCAATTTCTTCACCCTTTTCATTCTTCTGAAAGGCGATAGTCACATGATGTTTTTGGTCATGTGATTTGGTCATGCGACTACATCACACAAAACACGTCCTAAAACTTTATTTGTACACCTGGCATACAGGATGTTCAGTAAAGTCGCTACCCAATGCATATGTTCTCAACCGTTAGACTTGAGAAAAAATAGATGAGCAATTCAGTATTTGTGTCTAATAAAAAGTTCCGTTTCCCCGTGTTTGCTCTGATTAGCTTTGGATTTAAATCTTCATGGTTTGAGTCTGGGTTATACCGATGTATTCGGTCTTTGGTGTTTACCCTTAGATGGTCGTTTGAGGTTTTACGTTTCCTTTCCTAATTACTGTAATGCCCACCCACAAAAGACTTAAAAATAAGCTTGGACAGACAAGAGTCGACGTAGCTTAACTGGTTAAAGCGGCTCTCCGGAGTAGAACGTTCCGGGTTCGATTTCCGGCGTCGACAATGAAGTAAAGATTTTCTTTACAAATGGCGCCCGAACATAGCGACACACAGTAGTGGCCAAGGACCCAACCGTTAGGTCCACCACTCGAGGTCAGGTCGTACCCTGACCTCCCTTTCAAGTGGGGGAGGGTGTAATGCCCACCCACAAAAGACTTAAAAGTAAGCTTGGACAGACAAGAGTCGACGTAGCTTAACTGGTTAAAGCGGCTCTCCGGAGTAGAACGTTCCGGGTTCGATTTCCGGCGTCGACAATGAAGTAAAGATTTTCTTTACAAATGGCGCCCGAACATAGCGACTCACAGTAGTGGCCAAGGACCCAACCGTTAGGTCCACCACTCGAGGTCAGGTCGTACCCTGACCTCCCTTTCAAGTGGGGGAGGGTGTAATGCCCACCCACAAAAGACTTAAAAATAAGCTTGGACAGACAAGAGTCGACGTAGCTTAACTGGTTAAAGCGGCTCTCCGGAGTAGAACGTTCCGGGTTCGATTTCCGGCGTCGACAATGAAGTAAAGATTTTCTTTACAAATGGCGCCCGAACATAGCGACTCACAGTAGTGGCCAAGGACCCAACCGTTAGGTCCACCACTCGAGGTCAGGTCGTACCCTGACCTCCCTTTCAAGTGGGGGAGGGTGTAATGCCCACCCACAAAAGACTTAAAAATAAGCTTGGACAGACAAGAGTCGACGTAGCTTAACTGGTTAAAGCGGCTCTCCGGAGTAGAACGTTCCGGGTTCGATTTCCGGCGTCGACAATGAAGTAAAGATTTTCTTTACAATGGGCAGTTGAGTAAGTCTGAGTAGTGGTTAACAATTGAAGACCAAGTGCTGTTGTCTGATGCGACATCACCAGACAACAGCAATTGGACAGCAATTGGACCAACAACAATTGGACCTTAACTATGGTAGCGGATTCAGCTCCTTAACCATGATACAGGATAAGCCCGTGAAAATGTTATCATTAGTTGTAGGGGTCATCGGTTGTAACAAGCGGATTTTGTAAGAGAAGATTTTTGTTATTCTACAGTTATGGGATGGTGAGAGGTACAGCGGTGGGGAAAAGGATGGGAAATTACAACGGCGAAACGGGAGATTGTTTTCCTAGTACAGGATCTATTGTTGGAATCACCAACAAGACCCGAAAAAGTAAATTTAAACTAATAACTGTTATTTTTGCGAAACTATGTATCTAGTTTTGGAATATTTACATGCAAGAAAATCTGAAATTTCTTGGAGAATGTTTTCCTCGAATTCTTGGCATTCATCAAACGTACGAAGTGAAACAATATGTATATATTGTTTCACTTCGCATATATTTAATTCCAATCTCACATCAAAAGTTTCTGCCGATTCTATATACTATGGCCCAGGAGCAACACTCCACCAACAGAAAAAAAAATGGAGAGAGGTCTGTCATTATATATATCTCACCTTTATCTCCAACAGAAACGTGATTGAAAAGGGAGCACTTTCATGAGCTTGTGAAAAATTTCATGACTACTTAACTGAGACTCATTTCAAGAATGAAACTGAATCATAAACTCCTTATTCCTATCCTATCAAGAAAAAAGCTTGGTGATTTATCTCCACGATTACAACGTTTGCAATTACACATAACGAGATATTCCTATTCAATATCGTACATTCCAGGAAAACAGATGTACGCAGTAAATGCTTTACCTAGAACACCACGAGATGTCCGTCAAAAGGAAAATGAGATACAAGATGAGATCGACGCATATATGTGTATATGATAGTGTCCATACTTTCTGCATCAAATCAACGACTTAGATATTTAAGACTACGTATTCAACAAAGGTTTTGCGTACTTACCCCCACCTTTACTGCCGCGTTCTACCCTGTATTGGTACACATGAAGAGTAAAGAGGAAATGGGAATTTCTTCCCTCGTCTTCACCACCTGCAAATGAAAGAAGAGTTTAATTTCAAAAATCACTATCAAAAAGCTTTGTGCATTTACAAATTCAGTGGATGAAGTCATAAACATTTGTGCAGTTATACCGAAATTCTTTGAATAAATAGGCCTTTTATAATGTGCCTATCCAATAGACTGTATTGTCTGCATCATTCTCGGCGTCTGCCATAAGAACGACGTTGCACAATGTGAAGACAGAGAATCAATTGGATTAGATGGCAGAAACGACAACTATAATTTTGCTTCAAGTTTATGAAATTCCTTATGGATACGTGTGAGAGATTCCAGAGCTCCACAGCATCGGTAAAAGACGGAGGTTCGGGTTTGCAATTCAATGCTCTAACCATCCTGGAAATCGATTGGCAGATACACGAATGCGGCTATACCCTATGTGGCCTTCTACAAGAAACATTTCTTTTTCATTTTGTTTCTGGGTCTGAGTATTTTCTAGAAGCACTGATATATGCATCGAATCATAGATTATTGTCACATATAGAAGAAAAGTAAAACAATATTTCTGTACATACTTGGAAGTTTCTTATTTGGACTTGATAATTGTTGAAGGAAAATGAAGCACCATATTTTCGATGACTAAATATCCCGTGATATATCGATATTTTACTGTCGTATATCAGAAATGCAAAGCGTGGCAGTTATTTAAACGATATTTTGTTAAATCGTATTATCGTATATTAATTTTGTTAAATCTGAATGACGTATATAAACGTAATTCAGATAACTCCTACTTTTTGTAATCATTTTGTACTCTCAGTCGGTAGTCTATTCTCATCGGGGATGAACAAGCATATCTGGCTATCGAAGAATATTGGCCTCTCCGCAAGAATGATTTTTTCTATAAAGTGGGGACTCGCGAACACAAAATAGAACCCTTCCTAAGGCCAGAACTTCCACACTGCGGGGATTTCTGGGCTATAAGTACACCATTGATCCATCCAGTGTGAATTTATATGCGTTGATGTGCCAAAAGTCATGGGATAGTAACATGCAAATATCCAGGTGACGGTAGCATCACGTAAAATAAGAAAAAAATAGGCAGTGCGTTGTCAATTCTTTCAGTTGTACGGTTGTGAGTCCTGTGAAACGTTATCTGACGTGACTATGGCTGCACGACGAGAACTGACCGAATTTGAACGCGGAATGGTAGTTGGAGCTAGACGCATGGAACATTCCATTTCTGACATTGTTCGGGAATTCAACATTTCTCTATCCACCATGTCAACAGTGTACTGAAAGTACCTGCTTTCAGGCATTACCTCCCACCATGGACAACGTAGTGGCCTACCGCGTGCACTTAATGACCGAATGGTCCGTTCTAAAAGACAAGCGACACTGTGTCAAATAACATTCAACAATCAATGAGTATAGTACTAGGCACGTGTCCATGAGGTCAGTACAGCTACTTGGTGTTGATTGGATATGGCAGCACAAGACCGACTCGAATGCTTTTACTAACAACTCGTTAACGCAGCTGCACCTATCTTGGGTTCGTAAACATACCAGTTGGACGTAGATGACTAAAAAAACGTAGCTTGCTCAGATGAATCGCAGTTCCAGTTGGCACGATTCGGTGTGGAGCAGACCTCACGACACCATTGACCGATGTTGTCAACTATGTACTGTACAAGTTCGTGGAGTTTCCATGATGGTATGGGGCGTTTTTTCATGGCATGGACTGGATCCTCTGGTCAAATTGAACCATACACTGACTGTAAATTTACATTCGGCTTCTTGGGGACTATTTGCAGCTACTCATGGACTTCATGTATCGAAAAGCAATGGTGTTTTCCAAGATGACAATGCACCAGGTCACCGGACCAAAATCGTTCGCGATTGGTTTGACGAACATTCTGGAGAATTCCAGGGAATGATGTGGCCACCTAAACCGCTAGACATAAACCTCATCGAATACATTTGGGATATAATCGGTAGGTCCGTTCACGCGAAACATCCAGCCCCTGCAACACTTCCGAAATTATAAACGGCTATACAGACAACATGGCTGAATATTTCTTCCGGGGACTTCCAACGACAAGTTGACTCAATGCCACGTCAAGCGTCCTAAAGGTTATCCAACACGATATTAGGGTTTTTTTTTATCCCACTTCAATGTATAAACTAATCTACATCAGATTATTGCTTCCAATGTGTAAATCACTCTGTCTTGGAAAATAAAATCTGATTTGATATGTATTCATTTATTTTTTTTGATGCTGTAGTAGGAATGTCGGCCACCACAGTAGAGCACTACTATCCCAGGGAGGGACCGGCTTCTCTGGCGCGTCCTATATGTGAGAAAGCAGCCCTATTCACTGAGGGCGCAGCACATTCTCGATGAAAATAGCTTTGGAAGAACAAGCAGAACATCCATGCCATAAGAGGATTCTAACCCGAACTCTTGTGGTTTATACACCGATAACAGAACCAATGTGCCACCAGACGGCGATATGTATCCGTGATCATTTGCATAATAAGTTCTGATTTTCATTCATAGAGGTATAAACATCGGTATTGATTATATCATTGCTTTTACGTTTTGCAATTTTCAGAGATTCTAGTAATTTAAGCAAAGACCAGAGATTCTAGTTCTTTAGTAGCTTGCCCTAGAGGCAAGATAAGATGGTGATAACATAATAAGATGAAATGGTTTTTATACAAAACGCGGACACAACAGCACAAGTACCAATTACACCATCTAGACAAAAAACAATTAAACTGTTTAATGGAATAAACACATGCAGATTATATACTCGCATAATTATAGGCGGGACATACACTACCTGACAGAGAAAATTCCACTTCATGAGCAAACAAGAAAGATGTTGTACCAGTATGCAAATTGCAAGGAATACGCAGCTCAACAATTTATGCTGATGATTTGAAATTCAAGTTGGTCGCATGATAAGTCAACGAGATAAAAGGGAAGAAAGCTTCAGAAAAGAAAGTTGTTTTTATTCTCCAGTCTACAGAAACCTGTCTTCTGCGTCGAGTTTTTGTGATTCAGGACACAATTATAGTTGAAGAGATGTGGTCGAAGACACTTTCGGCAAACTGAGTGGTTTCATTGTGGTCCTACGCACTACTGTTTGGTCTTTTCATCACATCGCAACTGAAACATGATGCGTTCACTGTGCGTAGGATTTGGAGTAGATGGACTGAAGAAGGGAATGCCAATCGCGCAGAGGTACAGATGCATTTGGACGAACGTCAGTGCTCTTGAATTGATGCTCCAGATGGCATACAGTGGTGTCCCCGCAATCCAAACATTCTTCAGAGTGTGCAGGAAGAATTGGATGTTCCAGTATCAGCGAGAGTGGTTTCTCGAAGATTGGTCATAAGCGGCTTGCAGTCAAACCGTTCTTTATTAGCACCGCTTTGACACCAAGTCACCGACGTGAAAGATTACTATGGTGTTCGGACCGAGTCTCTTCGTGCAATGAATGGCACAAGGTAGAGTTTAGTGATGACTGGTTTCTGGTTTCCAATGATAGTCACCGAGTTCAAGTTTGGAGGTGAATCCAATACTGTTGCAGTTGTGGAACGCCATACTGCTCGTCAATGTGGCGTCATGGATGGGGTGACATTGGTATCAATAGCCAGTCACATCCTGTTCGCATCAGAGGAAAATGACGGCATGTCAATTTACGGAGAAAATGCACTTTTTTAGTCGACTTGCCCAAGACATGCTTCACTTGTTCATTCCACTTAAAATGACTCGTGATCATCAAGTCCAGATATTTGAATGGCGCCACATATTTTAGTGGAACGTTACTAACGGTGTAGTTGTATGGACAATGTTCGCGTTTCCTGGTTATCGTCATTGCCACTGTTTTCTTTATATTAAGTGGCAAGTTCCAATCGGGACATCACTTGGAGATCCACAGTAAACTCTGTTGGAGAGTCATATGGTCAGTTTTAGAAGGGATGATGCCTGTAAAGGAAACTTGCCTTATGTCGACGCCTGGATTCTAACCAACGGATCTGTCAGCCCCGGAGGAGTGACCGCTTTACCGGTTAGGCTATGCCGACAGATAACTGTGCAGCTTATAATCGAAGTATTTTGTGGGGAGAACCTTACATGTAGATAGGTGCTGTAGGTAACACAGTCGTAAGCAAAAATAAGCAGTGGAACATAAATAATTTGTTTTGACATTAACTTCCGTTTTATTTTTCAAATAGCTAGTTGCTGTAATTAAGTCTGTATTTAAGGTGGAGATTTATTTTTACTTGAAACGTTTTTGGATTGCTTTGTATTGGATTCTCTCAAAACTTAACTGGAGACGAGTTCAAAACGTTCGTGCCACGTAAAGAACATGAAAAGCTGTGGTGAATTATTGACTGGCACAATTAGTGCACAGAGTTCAATTTTTGCTGTAGAGTCTCCTCAGTCTCGGGTTGAGATTGCCGGAACTGTCGAGCAGTCTGTATGCCATTTTTCATCTCAATCTATCGAAAAGTCCGCCTGCACCGGACTAGCCAACGAAGCATGAGAATCTAATTCATTTACATTATTAATTGGACTTTTCCTAGTTTCAGAAAAGGTGCCTTTTAAACTGGGTACTTTACACGTTCGTTTCACACTCATTTTTACTTTGAATATAATAACAAATACTTAATGAATTTTATAAGTTCAACCCTTGTGAACTGAAACTCAAATTTAACACACTACAAAAATATAGAACTTAACTAAACTTTTGTTGAGTCAAAAATGATAACAGTTTTTATAGGTAAAACAATATGTAATTTATTTTGTTCTAAAGTATATACAAGTCGACTATTGTCGAACAAATCAACTGAGCAGCTAAATGTGATTCTTTCAATAATCAATGTCAATTACAAACTTATTGACTTAAGATAATCTAATTCACACAGTGCATTTATAACTTAGCGCACCAATTAAATAATTTAGAATTTAGCCCCAATTACCTTACTTTTGTCAGCTTTAATTGTAATTGGTCAAAATTAAAAATAAAATGGTTACTTATCTAACTGAGCCTAGTACTTCAAAGGAATACTTCAAAAAATGGCTCTTCTGTAAGACTCCGATAAATCTAAACAACAGCAGCAGAACAGCGACTAACCGTTACTCCTTCCTGACGCTTTGCTGCATTGACCATTTAATGCTGCTCAGGAGTGACGTCGCCTAACACTGATTTCCCCTTTTTCGTGAGAGAGTGAGCGTTTTGTTAGAGGTTAATGGTTAATGTTAAACTGTTACATTACACTATTCGCTCTTTCATGTGTTGCATTTTCTCTGTCTGGTAGTGTATGTGTACTTGCTGTAGTTAGAAGTGACCATCATCGTTACACTAATTCGAAATAGACACTGCTCTTACTGGGTTAGCTTTTGTTGCATAGAAAGAAGGAATAATTCGGAGTGGAATTCTCTGGAAAGCAAAGGAGTGGAAAGATGTGCCGATGAAAGGGGAGGGGAAGGAATGGGGCGAAGAGGGAGGTGCAATGTGCACTTTAATGTGTGGGACGTGGATTGTGGATGGCCGTCACGTTTCGCTTTGCTTTCATCTTCCATTTTCGCGGGTTTTACGGAAGATATATGAGATGGAGGTATGTTGATCTCGCTCCTCTCATGAATATTCGAATCAGTCCTTGCATCTTCCCTTCTCCTCCTTCTTTCCTCTTCTCTTAAGTTCTTCTTGCCCCTCTCCCCTCTTCCACACGCTTTTAAGAGGTTTCCGTAAAGTGTTACGATTTACCCCCCTCCCCTTCTTCCTTCTCTACCAAGGTGACATAAATTGGTTATTTTCCAAAACGTGTTTTTGTGAGTATTGAATAAAACTGGAAACGTCCTCGAGGGAAAAACTAAAGTAACAGTATCTTAATTTGTTAGAAAGAGAGAAAAAAATTCGATTTGTAAAACAGAGAAAGAAAAAGAGGAAACCCTGATCTTTAGAAGGTGTTACGAAATACCTCTTTATCACTTAAGATACAGATAATAGAATTTTTCTTAAGTGGGAGAAGAAAAATTATATTTGAGATAATTTCTTCTTTCCTTTGATTGATAAAGGCTAAGAACGGGAGGATGTCTCAAAGAGAGATGAAAACTTTGTATGAAAAGGAGAGATAAAAGATGGTAACTAAGACGTGTAGATGTGATTTAGAGGACAAAAATTCCCATCACTCACGTAAACATGATTAAAGAACAAAATGTTTCTTTTGTTATACAGAGTGATAAAAAAGTCTGAAAACATTAATTTTAAAAAGTTTCTACTTAGCTTAATCTAAGTAGCAGCTACGTGCAGAATATACTACTGCACACAGAACACTATTCTTAATTTCTGATCGTCCTTTTTATATTGAAGCGTGGAATCGAACAGCAGTCTGTGTAACAATAACGCCATCTGGTGACGCATGGAAGCAATCATGTGAAAAGCGCTCGAGGTCTGAAATTCTGCGCGTGCGCAAGAACGGGGGAAACGTAGGAATACTACGTCTACAGACAGGAACACAGGGAAAATTCGGGAATGTTTTCTTGGCTTTGATTTCGGGGTTCTTTCGAAGATTCGATAGGTATTCGAAAAGGAAATTATATTGAGGATTCTCTTGCGAGGTTGTCAGAGAGGTGTTCACATCGGTTAGTGTGTTGGAGTGATCTTCAGATGAGAAGTTCCGGGCTACTTGAGAGGTCCGACAAAGATATTGAGTGACATTTAGGTGTGTCCGATTGAGGTTCGCAGGGATGCAGGATTTTGGAAGAGGTGTTCTAGAGACGTGTCGAAGCAGTTTCCAAGCGATTTGTTTTGTTGGCTGTGTGAAAATTGGAAGAGCTCCGGCGTAAATGACGCATTTCGGCAGTTCGGTCATGTACAGCGTGCTGGCTGATCTGAGCTGCTTTTGGATGAACGGCGTACGGGGTGAGTGTCTGTTTCGTTCTCTTGTGTTCGTCAGCCGGTTGTAATTGGTTTGTGTTGTTGGAATTTGGGTGGTGCAGAGTTATGAGGTGTGAATTCGATTATCGGCGCCATAGGAAAAAGGAAATAGCCCTTCCCTTATTTTTATTTTGTCTTGCGTATAGTTTTAGCCGGCTTTATTTCTAAGTATTTGAGTAAGTGTTTATTAAATGTCTGTTATTCACGTTCGGTATAAAATCTAGAGAGTGTCCAGATTACGTGTATAACTTTGTATATATTGTCTTTTATTCTTCATTTTCAAACTTTGTCTTTTTTTCATTATTTGTTCAGTATAGAAGATTTGTATTTGTTGTAACTTTCA
>JJRW01S0001287.1:13904-27998 GCA_001188405.1 Loxosceles reclusa
AAGTTTCTAAAGCTGACCGTTTTGACAGGCCATCACCAATTGCCAAACGAAACTGGGAACGAGTAGGGTTTATCTGCTAGAACTGTAGTGAATCATATATATACATTTACTTGCACGTTGCAAGTAGATCCACCATAAGGAACTGAGCCTCGTTTTATGGAACTGCGGCTTGCATGGAAATTCCAAATGCAAATAGTTATTTGCTGGTGTGGTTATAGTTTGTATAATCTTTTAAAACTTTGCGACACGTACCTTGTAATAAATACATTTCGCACTATTTGATGAGGGGGATTTGGACAGCAAGGTTCTAGTTTGACGACGCGTGCTTTAAATGTCGTATTACGAGTATTCCGTCATGTTGAACATTGAGCATAGAAGGGTTTTGGGCACTAGCAATTTGGTGCTTTATCGCCAGGAGAACAATTTGTTTGACAAAATGGGTTATCGAAGAGTACATATGTCAGTCGCACAATGAGACATACAAACGTTCGACAGAGTAGATTTCTTTTAATGAGTTTACTCTATCAAACATACACACCCAAGTCCGCCGAGAATCGAACCTGGGCCACAGAGGACAGAAAGTCCATCACCGGTTCCGCTGTACCACCGAAGTGGTTTCCGTTATTTTCTTGCTTCCCAGAATCACCATGCGGACGCAGTCATAGTTTGTTATTCTTAATAACCGTAACTGTGAAGACCGCATGGAGTTATTGTATCACCAGGTTTGACATCTCAGTAAAGTGTGAAGGAGCTAATCGTTTTTAGAAGTCCAATATTTGCAGGGTTAGTTCTGAAGCGTATTGACTTAAATGGGTGATATCCTTTGTCGTATTTTCAGTTAATTACTGCATCTTTAGAAGTTTTATCTGACTGAACATTGTTTTCTATGTCAACTTAGAATACCGTAGTTCTTTCACCATTAGCTCATTTTAATAACAGAAACATTGCGTCTCCATTAGCTTCCGGGTGAAAGAACAGACTTGGTATCTTCAGGATAGAAGATGTTTTACTGTATGCATCCACTACGAAATCCTCACTAGGTCTGCGAAGTGCTAAACATGTCGTGTGTTTGAATATCATTCGTTTTTAAAATGGATAATTGCTGGAGACTGATCTGACTGAGTGAATCTGTCACCTCCAGAGTGACCGCTTTACCGGTAAAGCTACGCCGACAGATAAATGGGTAGTTTATAATAGAAGTCTTGTAAGATTCCCTCCTCTCCACAAAGGATTTCGAAATTAAGCTTCCCAGATAAACGTCGGCGTAGCTTAACCGGAAAAATTCACTCTAGAGATGAAAGATTCGTTGGTTCGAATACCGGCGTCGACATAGGGCAAATTTTCTTTATAATATCGCTCTAACAGGGATTCACACTAGTGCCCAAGGACCCAGCCGTTAGGCCCACCACTCGAGGTCAGGAAGTACCCTCACTTCTCAAGTGGGAAAGGATGTGAGATTTCCTCCCCATAACAGATTTCGATATTAAATTTCCCTGATAAACGTCGGTGTACCTTAACCGGCAAAGCGGTCACTCTATATATGAGAGATTCGTTGGTTCGAATCCCGGCGTCGACACAGGAAAAGGTTTCTTTACAGTCTTGTGGGAAGAACTCTACAGTATGCGATGCTTTTACGATACGTGCTTCACAACGAAACTTTTCCCTTCCCCGAACTGTGGAGAATCTGAAAATTGCCCTGAAATATGAATGAGAAATATTCATCAAGCTCTCTCGTAGAGTTTCCTGGACATCCTGTGCATTACAATGCTAAAGGTGATGCCCATGGGTGCCAACACCTACTGAGGCCCTTATATCTGTCATCATTCCGGAAAGGGAGACTTGTTTTTTTGTTCCCAGTTTTGTAAATCCTAATAAAAGTATACGACAGTGTAACTTCTATTTCTGGAAGAAAATTCAGAAAGGATAAAAAAAAAGGAATAAAACACTTAAAAACGCAATTTTCTGCTCTATTGCGGAAATCGCTCTGGGACGACAACCATCAAAGATTTCTCTTTTGTACTTCACCCTTTCTTCTTTTCGTGTTCTTCTCTTTCCTTCTCGCTGTCTTTCACTTCTTTTCTTTTGACCCATACATTTCCTGGAACCCCACAGCAAAACAAAGCACAGAGTGCTTAGTCCGTCTCGCTCCAAGACAAGTCACAAGCCATAACTTTATAAGAAAAGCTTAGAGCGCGTCATTCATCTTAAACGACTCTTCATCTTCGAGAAGCGAGTAAAAGAGTCCCCGTGCGAGGAAAGTCGTAAAAATGGGATGTTTTCATAAACATCCTTGAGTCACAACGTCTGGAGACGCATTCTAAAAGTGGGCATCAAGACGGTAAAGTGCTTTCCCAGCGCGTAAGTGCAGTGAGGGGACTCTTTAAAATATTGATGTCAGGTACAGAAATCAGGTTTTCCCCTGCCTCGATCTTCTCTGAGTACCCCGCTTTGAAACTGACGCTAAATTACTTCACCGATTCGTACCATTACTCCTTATGTTGTGCCAATCAAGAAAAAAAAATGCATTGGAACAGGTTTTTACTTTTTTGAACCGAATAAAAAAAAAGTTTCAACTGAAGGACCAGAAATATATTTTTCCTGAAGAAGAATTAATTTACCATTTCTTCTGTTTTTCTTATCGTTGCGACAAACGCCTTTGCCAACGCCTAGACTTAAACCTGGATCTGTCAGCACTGGAAACACCGCCTTCCCAATTAAGTGACTCCGACGGCTGCTGGACAGCTAATTATCTAAGCCTTTTGTTGGGGGGGGGGACCTCAAAGACACTCCCATGTGTTGAAAGAGCTGAAGGCACAGGCCTGACCTCGAGTGTCGGACCACAACGGCCAAGGGGATATTACTTCGAGCCAACGTAAAAAACACCCATTGCCGAAGCCAGAACTTGAGCCTGGGTCTGGCAGCTCCGAAGAGATGGTTTTTATAAATAAGCTACGCCGACGATTCATGGGCAGCTTACGATTTAAGCATTTTGTGTAAGGGGATGATTTCACAGTGTATGGAACGAGATTATGCACTGTACAAGAATCTTACATCCTTAATAGTATCGGACTCGGACTACCTATCACTAATTGTCTAGACCTCCGCATATATCGTTTAATTTGCTTATACCCGACCTAGTAGGTTGGTCATTTTGTTAATTAGGATTTAATAGCACAAGAGCCTGTAAGGCCATGATGTCTCAAACACAAGGTAATGAGCACAAAGTGGCTCAGGGACTTCGGGGATGGCACTCACTGCCCGTACACACTATAAAGTGAGCCTCTGAAGTGGACTTGGGGGGACCAGGATACAAATAGAAAAATGCAGTTGATGAGCATACTAGTCCACTAGATTCGGCATATGAATTCGTCGAGATCTCTCCGTGACGTTGAACGGGTGACTATGACATTATTAAGAACGGTAGTTACATATACTGCTGTTCAGAGAACCTGCAACACCAGGCGAGAATTAACGGATAGACCTCCGATTTGGATAAGAGATGTAAATGATTATACTTTCAACTGCAGTTGCAAATAGGATACGCGCGCAATCGAGGTTAGAATCTGACTCGGATGATATAAAAAAGAACCGTAAAGCAAAATTTAATTATTGCATCGGTAAAATCTAGCGTCATCAGAATGGTAATATGTAAATATGCCTCGTCGCAGAGGGAGACACCAATGTGAACAACTGACGGATTTCGAAAGAGGGGTAATTCTAGACATGAGGGAAGATTGTTTCTCCTCATGCCTACAATTATCCCTCTTTATATTCCACGGGACGTTAGTACAGTGATGTGTATCTCGCCACAAGAGACCAAAGAAGTTTCCACGCATGATCGTGAAGTAACTGAAACACGTTAGAGCAGGAAGATACAAAGTTGGTGTGTATGGTGATGGTGATAGATAGTGCGGCAACTTCAACAACGATAGTACAGCAATGGCCGATGTCTGTCTGCTAGCGCTGTCCATCAGATTCCAGCAAGGAGGTCCTGTCGTGCATGTACGCGACTTCTACTAATCTCCTACTATCGGCTTCAGAGATTTCAATGTCGTAGAGATCAAAGATCCGAGACTCTGAATGGGATTATGCCACCTTCTCTGACGAGTCTAGCTATAATTTTTGGATCCATTACGGACAGATCTTTGTTTTGAGAGTCCGTGTCGAAACATCATCTAGTAGGTTGCAGACCGTTATATTCACCCTACCGTAAGATACATGATTTAAGGTGGTATCGCATCTCTTCCACGCTTTAGCCGTCTACGAATCGCCAGCACTACGTATAGTCAGCGGTACATTCATGAGGTCTTGGAACCAGAAGTCATACCATTGCTACAGAACCATCCTGGGGTTAACTTCCAACAGGACCTGTATTTAAATTTGAAAAGAAAAGGCTTAACTGACAAACCGTTGATTTGTCGTCTGAATTCAAAAAAGACCGTCAGATCCCATTTCTCTCGATATATTTAAAGTTCCCACCTAATCGGAATTCTGTTCAGAAGTTCTTTGTTCTCCGTTATAAAACACTGATTGTTTAACAACCTCTGAACTAATCAACGGATTTCAATAATTCTTTCAAATTCTTTCTCTACTCGTCAATACGCGTCTTTTAATATCACTTTCATCACCAATCAAAATAAAGAAACTAGAATTTAGTCCACCGCCAAAAATAATTCCTCGAAAATACGTCTAAACTACCTCTAAGCATTTAGAAAAAAAAATGCCTTCAACTCGCAATCCCTGATCACAATCTAAAACCCATTATCTCCTATGGAAATCTAACCCTCGTTCCGGAATGTCAGTATTTTTAAACTTTTAAAACTCCAAACTACCACTAACTATCCATACCTAATCAGTCGCCCTATTCTATACTTCTTTGAAATTCAAAAGATTCCATGGAAAGAGTCAGGAATCGCTGATCCGCCATCATCTTGAATAGCGATTTTTTTTATTTAATTCCATTGAAATCCCTTAAAATTTATCCCCTTACAATCCTTTATATACCCCTTGAAAAACCATAATTTTTAGTGAAGAACTGACGTTTTTACGAAGTCCGTGTGTGGTCGCTCTTCATACGACAACTCTTTTTGTGATTTTACTACTTCAAATGGCATCCGTTCGATGCATGAAATCACTCCCCCCTTGTTTTTTTTCCCACACGAGAACCCCGCTACCCCTTGTCCCCTAGAGCGGGAACTAGCGAAATTTTAGATTCCAATACGATTTAAAATTAAGTAATCAGTCCATCGCGCTTGTTTTTAGAGCCTGATGCTATTCGGAACGTGTGCAAGACGCATAAGGAGGTGTCGACTGAAGTTGCTCAGGTGATATGTTATACCACTGCGGGAAGAACGCTGAAGTGCTGGCGAGGACCGAACACGCGTAAAAGAGTCGATTATAAGCGCGTCAATCCTTCTGGTGGCAGTTAGGAATGTGATAACTTCTCGATATAAAAACCTCGGTAATGCGTATGTCACACACATGGCTCAACGTTCTTTTTGTGATCACCAAGTGTCAACACTTCTTTGCCTTCACGATCGCCCTAGTTGTCCCTCATCGAACAAGTGGGGGATATGAGGCCAGACGCGCAGTTATAATTGACGACATGCGAATGCGTATTTAATCTGCATCGAATAACATTCCATAGACGTTTAAAATCAGTATCGCTCGCTACCACGCCGTAGTTATACGCCCTCAAAGTTCACACACAAAGTATTAAATTTAACATGTTCTTGGCTTTCAGTTTGCAGTTTTAATTGTTTATAACTTGCGTCATATGCACTGTCTCTGCATTAAACTTGCATACCTTGTAACTCCCGTATATGTTCAGAGATGCTAAATGTATTCGTTGCCCATCCGGGGATAGAATTCGGGTTTTTCGCTTGGTACCCGAATGTGCTGACCACTACACAAATGGGACACAAACCAGGTAGATCTCATAACGTTTACTTCGGTAATCTGAGTTAGGTTTTTTATTTATTTGTCGGTCGTTCCGCATTCTGAGCGGACTCGAAATACCGAAATAAATTTTAGTCCCTGTGAGCTCTCTGTGAATTAAACTTGCATGTCTGACAGCTTTAAACTATAAAAAAAATTTCTCCAGACCTTGTAGCTGCCGTATATGTTCAGAGGAGTTAAATGTGTTTCTAGCCCATCCGGGGACGGAACCTGGGTTTTTCGGTTGGTACCCGAATGAGTTTACAGCACATTATTGTCGTTATTGTCAGCACATTATTGTTGTCACCACATAATTCGCATGCTATTTAGTCAAATATATATATTTTCTATAATTATACTTTCCATTAGGAAACACCACGGAAGGAAGCCGTTTCTGTAATCCTCCGAACACTAAAGAAACACATTGCACACGATTTGCTGAGGTGAATTTCGCCATCAAGTTACTCGTACTAACTTGACAATATATACTTTGTATTATGAGTAGTCTCTCTGTAGCTTTCTTTGATTCACCTTACAGACACAATGATGGTTAGTTATTCTTACTAACCATAACTGAAGACCGCATGAGACACACGCACATACGTTATTGAATTACCAGGTTTTAGATGTTTCGTGTAATAGAACATTGTTTTCTACGTCAAAGGAGAAATAATTCTTCCACCCTTAGCTCAAATGAATATTGGAAATATAGCGTTTTTATTTGCTTTCTGATGGACGTTCATAAAGGAAGGGTAAATTCCAAGCATCAACACAATGCGAGCCATCTGAAGTGATCGTCTCTCTCAAGTATGTCTACGGATTCCATCGACTACCTTTATGGTGCATTCGAATAAATTATCGAGGACGGACTAGGACACCTCGGGGTAGAGGATATTTCACTCTATTCATCTACAACCGGAATCCTGACTAGATCTATGACGTGCTAAATTAGCCGTGTGTTTGAATACCGTTCCTATTCGGATAATTTCTGGACACTGATCTGTGTGAGCGAACATTTTTCGTTAAGTTCCAAAGTTAGTGTTTAGGTACATGTATATGGTACCTCTTGTCAAGTGTTGATAATATATTGGTGATTTATATAACACCTTCCAAAATTATTACGTGGATTATCAATATATTTGTGTTATATTTAGTTAGACGGCTAAACGTCTGTTTCATAAGGGACTATAATTTCGTTTATAGTATACTGGTTGACAATTGCTAAGCAACCATTCGTTTGTGCAAAGGAGCCTTCCGAACCGTCGTGCGGCAGCAGAAACAATATATATAGAGGGCATGATAAGGTAAGATTTCTTGTATGTAAAAAAAAATACAGTGAACACGATATGCTTCTTCATTCCAAATGTCAAGCAGTCAAGATTTAGGGGAAAATCACGTTGTAGGTTACGGATGATTAGTTGGTTGGTTTGAGTTTTTAATGACAACTTGGCCTTTAAAGGCCAAGTTGTACCAATGCAGGTTTCGGAAGATAGTGCTGTAAATCTTCGTCGTTCACGGTAAACATTGAGCATAGAATGTAAGACATCATTTTGAGATATTATGCTCTTGGACGAGCAGTTAGACGGCCGCGGGTAAGGCAAGGCATAACTGAAGTTGCCATAGTGATAGACATGTCCAACAGTTTTATCTCGTAGATTAAAAAACGCGGCTGAGAATGAACTGCACTGCTAGACCATGTTCATATCTGTGGAAGGTGTATTACACTTCAGGATGGAAGACATGCCACTCATGTAGTGCAAAAGAACAGAGAGTATACTATTGTCAAAACAGCCGAGGACCTTACAAACGCTGCAGGATCTCGCGTATCTGCCTGGGTTATTTCTTCTCGATTACATCATGTTGGCTAGTATGCACGGAAATCTGTTGCATGCGTCCCGTTAACAGCTCCCTAACGTCGAGAAATATGTCACAAGTGATATTCTCAGACGAATCTCGATTCACCATCCGGGGGGATGCTGGACGCCAGCTGATGTAGTAGGAGAATGGAACCTGTTACCATCAAGAGAATGCCCATGAATCTGATCGTTACGGCCAAGGAGTTGAGGTTTAAGCCGGAATTATGCACTGTGACAGAATACTGCTACACATTTCTGCCGTAGGTTATTTCATCCTAGCGGTATTGTACCGATATTTTCCTGGGCCATGATCGTCATTTCCGTAGTGCAGTGCGTCAAGACGTTTTGTTCATAAACCAATATAAACAGTAATACACTTCACACAGAACCGCTGACGGGTCTGAAATACTGGAAAGTGAAGATGTTAAGTGCACTACATGGCCTTCGTATTCTCCTCTAAGACATTCTTAGGGTACATGTTGAACAACGAAACTCCCCTCCATAAACCGTGAAGTATCCCAAAATTGCTTTGAAAAATGAATGGAAAGTATACACCAAGCTCTCTCCAAGAGTTTAGTGGACAACCTGAATAACTATGTGTCGAACGTGTTGTCCAAGTCAGTCACACATTCTACTGAGGCACTCATAGCTTTCGCCATTACGATAATAAGGCACAGTTTTCGTGACTGGTCCAAATTGCTCATACGAGCGTTTTCTTTCTTGTTCTATCTTGCTTTTCCATGTCGCAATATCAGTATTAATTTGAATTATAAAGAATGCCCAATATCTCCACTAGGTCATCTGTTTCATTTACTAATTAAATTAATAAATACTGTTCACTAGTGTGATAAATGTCTCCGCTCCTCGGCAATTTTCATGCAGTATATCATCTAAAAATCACCATTTCCTGAAAATTAGCTCGGAAACAATGTCTGAGCTGTGTGAAGAAAAGCACCCTTTTTGTTGAGAACCGGGATTTCAGCAACGTGTCTGTCAGTTCTAGAGTGACCTCTTTCTCGATTATGCTGCGACGACAGGTATCTGGGCAGCTTATTATCGAATACCTTTTGCAGGAGGAACCTTACATAATCCCCCACTCGAAAGAGAGAGGTCAGTGCACCCAGCTGACCTCGAGTGATGGACCTAACGGTCGGGTCCTTGGCCACTAGTGTACATCCTAAGTCCGGGCGCCATTATAAAAGAGAGATTCCATTTTATTCCACACCGGAGTTCGAATCTACGGATCTGTCAATTCCGGAGAGATCGCATTTCCATATAAGCTACGCCGACGTTTATCTGAGAAGCGCATTTCGGTTTAATTTAATGTAAGTTTTTAGCTGTCTGAATAAGTTTAACCACAAATCACTCAGATAAACTTCAACTTTGAGTATTCAACAACTTCGTCAAAATACTTCAACAATGTGTCCGTTCAGGACTCGTATAGACTGGGACTGGGCACTTCTTTGTGCTTAAGTAACTGCCAGACGGTAATTAAAGCTCGACTCGACGTTAAACAGCAACACAGGACTATTGTTACTAACACTGATTTTTTCTCGCCGATGCGTATGGACACGTTAGTCTTTATTTCACTACTTTTATGGTAATGGTGAGGGTTAATCGGAGAGGAATTTAGTAAACGTTGCGGCTGAAGGTGGCAGCAAAACTATTTCACTTTGAGTTCGCTGTTACCATGGACATTATTAGAGAGATTGAAAACTGGGGCCCCATTTGTTTAGCCTGGGGATTCTCTACAAGTTCCATAACATGTAGTTGCTTCCGTTGACTCAAAATTAGAATCTCAAACGATACTTGATTATTATCATGGCCAAGCATCTGCTGAAGAGCCATATGCAGAAATTATATCACTCAAAGTATCCGAACAAATTAAGTAGACATATCACAAACACACTTTTCTGCTCAATTTACCAAAAAAAGTAGTGTTTTGAGGAAAAGAAAACTGCGTAAACTCAACAAAAAACTAAACAGCGTCATTATATATGTAATTTGAATATATATATACATATATGTATGCCTTATTTACATTAACCTGAATCATACTGGATACAGTTGCCCATCGTGGAAAAGTTCGCTTGTCGTATCAAATTGGGGATACAAGCACAAATTTGGACATTTTCTTTTTGTAAACGTGAGTTTCCGCCACAACTGTTTAAATATGCATAGCCTTATGTAATTCTAAGTAGACGAAACGTAATTATGATGCAATTAGTGAAGTCATTGGTTCTTTCATGCTAATTAAGGTAATGACGGCCTCCTAGTCGAGGTAGGATGTGATATTGTGCGAATGCTAAATGAGTGGATATAATTTGTAGTTCGCTGTTAAGACTATACTACCGTCTGCATGCAACAGTCGAAGCGGAACAGTGTTCTCTCCAGACAGGACTCTCCTGAGGCACGTCCGCAATCCGGACTCGCCTTCCAGCGTCTACGTCGTTCAAAGTGAAAAAAGGAAGAATAGCGTGTACACAGGTTGACGTAATAAATAGCACCACAGCACGTCCAGAGACCGTGTCCACACTTTGACGTAATAAATAGCACCACAGCACGTTCAGAGACCAGTATGACCGCAAAGTGCGTGACTTTCACGCGTGAATCGGGAACAAACACAAAAAATGGCGACTCAGGAAAGGAAGTAAATAGTTAAGGATATCACACACACACCATGCGCCTGTAACGACAGGGTTGCAAAACAGGAAGGCGAAGACTCGAAACGTTACATGAATTCCTTAGACAGGAGAAACTGTCTAGAAGTATATAATTAAAAAAAAGAATATCATTTCTATTCGCCTCACGCAAGGCGTTGCCCTTCAATAGAGAAGTCACATGACGACTTGCTGATTTGGTCGGTAGGAGAATCGCGAAGAGATTTTTTGTTCATCTGAAGTTCATGATAAATGAACACCTATAACACATCTGTGGGGATATGCCACCGACTGGGGAATCCGCATACCATTAGGGTCCCAGTGTCACTCTGTAAGTAGCGTTACAAATGCGCTGAGTTGCTTTAATTTCCTACCCGTAGTCCTGTAAGACATACACCTGAGGTAATTTTACTAACGTAAGTGGATTATTTTTTAAATGCGAATGAGTTAATTTCAAACATGTGTGCAATTAATTACTTTGGCACTTTAGTTATTATCCGAACGATGTAATGCTACCGGTGAGCATAGTTTAAGGTTACAAACCATGCAGGACAGCCACGCATAAGCATAAAATGGCAAGTACACATATATGAAAGCGTAATACAGAAAGCAAGACACAAAAAAAATCATGAACGGAAATTTTATTGCTTTAAAATGATGAGAAGGACATGAAGAGAAAATCCTTGGCACCAATTTGGATACCTGTGAGTGACAAAAAAGTGTAGTTTGAAGGTGGCAAATTATTTTCAGCATGGTGTGTGGTCCCCTCGAAGAGCTTAAGCTTCTGGCACCTTGTAATGCCCACCCACAAATGACTTCAAAATAAGCGACACAAATACTCCGTCGGCGTAGCTTAATCGGTTAAAGCGGCCGCTCTGGAGCTCTGGAGATGGCAGATCTGTTGATTCGAATCCTGGCGTCGACAGAAAATAAAGTTTTTCTTTACTACCTTTACTTTCCATAATTAATTTGAGGTTGCCCATGAGGTTTTGGAGAATTACGTTCCACTCTTCAAGAAGTGCAATCTTCAAGTCTCGGAAAGTCAACAGAGGCATCGTTCTTGTTGCAATGCGACGTCCGAGTGTGTTCCAGACGTGCTCGGGTTTAATTCAGGATATCATGCTGGTCACTCCATACGCTGTATCGTCTCCGGTTCAAGACTGTATTCTCCAGAAGTCGATCTGTATGAGGTCTCGCGTTATCGTGCATTAAAAAAGGAAATATTTGTCAATGGCAGCAGCACAAAAGGTTGGGATATCACGTCTACATACCTATGGGCCGTCAAACAACCGTTCCAAATAATATGTATGTTCGTACGTCCACAAATGCTGATTCCAGTCATAGACCATCAACCCACGTTGTCTGTACTGTGATCTTTCATGTGCGAATGCGTGGTTTTTTCAAGTTTCCTTACCTTTTTCTTGCTGTAGAAGTGGATGAAGAGTTAGTTTTTCCTGTCTATTTGTTTGGTTTCTATGTTAATTTGGTTAAGGAGTGGTTTATGGAATCGTAATGAATAGAAAATAGAAAATGTTTCACGTGTAGTGACACGTGAAACATTTTCTATTTCTTGGAATAAAGCCCACAGCCGGATGACGACACTTCTTGCCGATCCAAAAGATTCCGCGAAACTACCTTGTGTTTGTACTGCTACCAGTCTCCCGAAAATTTGCCAGGCCTTGGGGATTCTGTAAATACCCCTATTGTGATACTGTTAAATCAACTATTATCAACAAAAGTTGGAAAATTGCGTTTTTTCGAAGGAGAGGCTGCAAGCAAGACGCCACTGTGAAATCGCGGTTTCGGCACTTATATCCTTTTTCAGAGTTGGGGTCCCCCTTTTATACAGGATTTGTTAAGACTCAGACGTGGCTGGAGTCTAAGACTGGATGGAGTTTACCGGTTAGAGATAGGCGGAAGAGCCGACCAGTTTAACTGGGAAAATGGGGAAAGAAGTTCCACGAGAAGTAGGGCTGAGACATGCTTAGTAGTCTCGCCTCCCTGATAAGAAAAGGTCTTGCCAGCCTTTGCACTTGATTGACATGAACTGATTAACTGGAAGCGGCCAGCGTGCCCTCCCAGCGCTCACTCCTTCCCGGTGCAGAGAGGAGCGAGCGGCCAAAACCAGGTTGACTGGTACAGGCAGAGAAATGAGCCCGACCTCACCACTCGAGGCTCATTCAAGTTAGGTATTTGGGAAACTCCTCAACTGCCTGGCACTGGTGACGAGCAGAACTGACTGGAAAATTGAATGAAACGTGGCCCAGACCGGCAGAACTGGAATTAGATCTTGGTGCAGTATTTGAGTAGATTGTGCGGACTAGAGTTGAGAGCACGCATACAAAGCGGCGGGGCTCTTGGCTTCTCGCTGACCCTGTTGAGTAGAATCTCGTTAATCTGGATAGGTTGCCACTGGCAGAGGTCGCCTCGCGACCACGACTTGACCCCCCTCAGGGGAAGCTGTCATAAGTCCTACGCGGACGGGTACAGCAAATAACTGAAGCCTTCGGCTCCAACATTACGACTGTTACACGTGGATATTCTCAAATTTTTAATACTGCATTACTTTATGGGTGAAGGAGGATAAAGGCTATGCCAGTGTACATGCATCCTGACACCCCCCATTATGTAGCTTTCATGAACAAAAAACGCAAATCTTGTTTTTGACTACAACTATACATGTTGAAATTAACACTTAAGAAAATTATGCATCTGACGCGGTCGACGTATCTGGTCGCGCCAGTATATTGCAATATGTACCAGCGGTTAGTTACCTCAGTACTTACAAGTAGATAGCGTACGTCGCTGCGTTATTTTAATCACCTTTAGGTGTGCAATAATGTAGTCACAGTTATGACATACAGACAGGTGCGTAACGCAGCTGACCTGACTCCGAATCGTAGACCTTCGTCGTGGCTTATGACGATGGAAGTCCGGACGTTAACTACAACACTCTTACTTTATTTACAATAAGTATAAGAATAAGTAAACATTCGTAGCATAGCTGAATACAGTGGTATTTACATGTGGGACTATTACAGCAGTTCTACAGTCGGCTGGGAGAGTTCTGTATCGCGGAGAACGAAGTCATCACAAAAGATGGACGTGAGAGTCCCTCCTTCGTAAGAACTAAATTGGTATCGTTCTCCTCGAGCGGCTAAGTCGGAAAACGTTCAAGTTCAGTCTGCGTGCAGAGCGGAAGAGTTTTTTTTTTCACGGCCCTGTCCACTTTTTCAGTGTCGTAGGTTGTCCTTTCTACGTCAGAAGCACTTCAGCCAATCGAGCTGTAGGGGCGTCTTTTTCCCAGGCCTTAACCCCTTAAGGTATTGACCCCCGTGGTAAAGCGAGTGAATGGGAGAGAAATTCCTCCTCCTGAACAGTTAGAATTACGAGAGGGGTTCCTGGTAGCTAGACCAGGAGGGCGTCTGAATTTATGTGCTGCAGATGGCCGTTTTCCTGAAAATTGCCGCTTTCGTCAGGAACAAAATCTATTTCGGAAACTTCTCACGCAATTCGTTAATGTGGCTTGTCACTGAAATTTTGACCAGTACGTGCACTTGAAAACATCTTTAAACAGGTTAGGCTAATATTAATAACGGTGTCCGCCACACATCTACAAATGTCTAACATTAATATAAACA